>JAKWJA010002496.1:22528555-22601055 GCA_027704765.1 Solanum habrochaites
AGTGGCACTGATCCGCAGTTAGTTTGCTAGAACCGTGGGACACTCCGATCCATCACACACCACAATCACAATCCAAAGCATTCTCATAAGAAAATAATAAAGAAGTGATTCATTACATATATTATTCAGTATCCCGTCATTTTTCAACAAGTGTGAATTCAAAAGCAACATTCACAACATATACATGCATCAAATAAGCAATACCAGAATACATCACACATCAGAATTCCAACCACCACCTACTCAAAACAGCTGACAACCCTAGAACACTTGATCTTCCTTTTACAGATTTGTTTCCCCGAGTTCTTGTTTTAAAGTATCAATTCATACATTAATCATAAACAATACTTTACCCGATTACTACACTTTTTATGAGCTATATATCAAACTCATGATACTAATTATCCAATTTAGGGTTGTTTCCACCATGGAATCTATAACAAAACCCTTCCTTATCAATATTAACCCATTCTATTACATTCTACGAATCAAAAAATGGATTTGGGGAGTGAAAACTTATCTTTAGCCTTAAGAATCGTGAAAAACTAGTAGGAGTCGCCCGGGGTTCATTCTGTAGCTATAAAAATAGAGAAGTGTCACATAATGTCATTTAGCAGTTTATTAACAACATTAAGTCGCATCTAGCCTGCCAAAGCGACCACTACCCCACCACATCGGCCTCATTGAAGCAACAGAAACACCCACCAAGGTGGAATTCTCAAACCAGTGGGCTAATTAATTAATTCCAAAATTCCCATTTAACAACATACTTCTAATCCTTGATGCTCAGAAAATACCCTTTATGCTAAGATCATTTTCGGGTGTTCTACTCACCCAATAAATTTCTTAAAGTCGTATGGATTCTTAAATGATTTATCTATACCCTTAGAAATGAAATTATAAATAAATCACCCGATTGTTATCAGATTTCCCCACAACTCAAATACTCCACTTTCATCCAAATTTGGACTAGGTTGGGAAAATTTCAAATATACAAAGAAGTTTTCCGATCCCATATTTTTCTTCGTTGGCTTTTCTATAACGATGGAACCTGGTCATTACAATAGATACCAATTACCTATCACTCGTCCACGAGTGACAAACTTAGGAAAAGAAGGCTAGGAAGTAACAAAGTCAGTTACCGTTCAAGTCAATAAGTCAGTATGTACGTGGGTATGGCTTGGGTGGGGCGGGGGGTCACATGTCCCTCTCGGTCTCCCAAGTGCCTTTTTCAAATGGATGATGCTATCATTAAACTTTCACAAACTTAATCTCCTTGGTCCTCAACTTACGCACATCAACGATCAATAATTGGAATCAGTTCCTCTTTATATTGGAGGTCCTTGTCTAGCACAATTCTGTCTTACTTAATGATATAATCCCCATCACCATGATACCCCTTCAACATGGACACATGAAGTACCGGATGCACACCCAATAGAATTGGGGGTAAAGCTAATATCTACTCTACTGGTCCTACATATTGAAGAACTTCGAACGGACTAATGTATTGCAGACTTAGTTTGCCCTTCTTGCCAAACACTACACCATTTTAGGCCTCAGGCCACACTAAATTTGAGAAACGCTTGAAAAGTGTTGCCTGAAATAGTTTTTGGAACACTTTTAAAATATAGCCTAAATTTTTATCTTTTAGAAACACTTGTAAAGTGTACCCTTTAATGGTATAGGCTACACTTTATAAGTGTTGTCATAGTATGAAATTAATGGCAAAAATTATGTGTATATATGGCCACACTTTTAAAGGGTCCTAAAATTATAATTGTAAAAACAACACTTTAGATGTGTGGCCTAAATAATTTCCATAAAATATTAGATTCCCTCCAACATTTACTACTCTTCCTCCCATATTTTTATTGGCCAAAATAATAATTGATAAAACATTATTAAAAAATTTCCTGAGAATTAGAAAGCAAATTGGGGCTTAGAGTAGAAAGCAACGGTAGCTGCAGGGTTCGTTCCTATATGAAAAATCCACACGATTTCTCTTCTATAGAACTTCAAATCAACGAGTAGATACTGAAGATCGAAGAGAGGAAGCTGAAGAATGAAGAGCTGAGCTGAAAATCAGAGGAGCTGAGCTGAGCTGTTGCTGGCAAACTCGGGATCAATCGAGGAACTGAAGAACATAAGCTGAAGAACCAATTTCGTCAAGCATAAGTACCAATTTCGTACAACTGAAAATCTTTTTTACTCTCTAATCTAACTACTAATATCTAGTACTAAAAGAAGAGTCCAATTGGATTGAATTTGTGTTTTTGTGTTTAGAAGTAACTTGATTCGTTTGGGGTTGTTTATAAGCTAATTCCAAGTAGTTGAATAAATTGAAAAAAATCTGAATGTCAAAGCTAGCCTTAGTATATTGAGCAGACAAGAATTTTCTTCTTTAGAGATACAAGTAAATGAAGGCACCATTGTAAACATGGGTAAACCTTGAGAAGATTTAAGAGAACTTCCGAATTTACCTTTATGTATTTTGTAAATGAACACACTATTGTTAGGGTTTTTTACTTTTTTCTGTCCGCTCCTCATACTATAGAATGACGCTGCACTATTGACATGTGTAGTTCAGACGACCAAAATTCCATGTCTTTTATCAACCTGTCACATAAGTTTGGTGGTAGACAATATAAGTATTGGATACACAAATACTGAACTCATGTACTGAATACAGGGTTATGTGTATAATGTGATTATGTATGTTGTTGAAGTAGTAAGAGATAAACTTGTATTGTGCCGGATGGTTTGTCTGCTAATACTTCTTTATGTACGTGTTGGAATGGATGCATGTGCACATTCCTCCCTAAAGGAATCATCAGATTGGTTATACTTTCCTCCTGAGAAAATGATTGGAAAATGTTTTAATAAGTATTGTGCATATGATATGTTGCATGTAAGTAGATAGTGTGTTTAGTTATGATTTCTCCACCAAAATATGTTGTTTATTGTTCCGGTAGTGAGGCGTTTGTATTATCATGCAATGTAAATGAATTTGAGATGCATAGTAGTGGCTAGATTAGATGTGTTAGAGATAGTCTGTTGACTTATTTTAAAGTATTTTTTTTTTTTTATCTCTTGTGTGACACTTTTTTAATGGTTGAAACCTGTGTAATGTAGTAAGTATTAATCGTTTAGGTGTTTGGTGGGTTGGTTTTGGTGGATATATGTGTGTATAGAAACTTATCCTGTATTTGATGATGCCCTCCTTTATGGTAGGAAGATTTATTAGGTCTTCACTAAATCCGGTCCCTTCAATGGAATCATGGGAGATCATAATTTTTGGTAATCTTTCTGGTCCCTCCTTGTATGCTAAACCCTTTCTTATACTTATGATAACTAGCTAGAAATATAATTGGCCAATAGGGCTTTCTATTGTAGCTATTTTTGATACTTTATGATGAACCATGCTACATATGTCTAGGTAGTTTTTTTTTGGAGCTTTTCCTATAGGCTATATGTGATCCTAAAACCGAACCTGTATCATCTCAATTTAATGTTCAGTTGTCAGCGGTATTAATAAAAATGGGAGCATGCGATCTTAACTATAAGGTTACACAAAGACTATACTTACATTCAATGGAAACTAAAAGTCTCATGACTTACATGAGCATCCCCTCTTGCAGTTAATGAAATACAAGAGTACTAGTTGTGAATAACAAGTGATATGAAGATCACTTATGGTAATGTTTAAAGTTGTAGGATCTTGTGAGGGGGTTAGAGAAGATAGAACAACGATTATCATGATGATTTTCTCTTCTCACCAAGGATATAGTAATCAAATTACTGTAAGGGCTTCCTTCACATGCAAAAAAGTTTCTTTAGTGGCTTGATCCTTGTTTTTCTATAGATTCTTACTAGTTAGGTCCTAATGTTATCTTATGTTCTTTAATTCTATCAAACACGTGGGAAAATAAAATCAGATCTGTAGATGGATAACAACAAGCAAGAGTCATATGTCTACTTGTTGATCTTTTTTACTTATTATCTTAAAAGGTCTTTCAGTTGTTTATTCTCAACTTGCATAGAGGATTTTTACTATAGTTAATATGTTTAATTGTTTCTTTTTCATATTATTGATTTATTGTTGTGTCCTCTCTTTGTG
Source organism: Solanum habrochaites (assembly GCA_027704765.1). NCBI lineage: Eukaryota > Viridiplantae > Streptophyta > Magnoliopsida > Solanales > Solanaceae > Solanum > Solanum habrochaites. Next base: position 22,532,676 of record JAKWJA010002496.1, read on the forward strand.
GGCTTCTATTCCTCAATATGGGGCATTTATTTTAATATGTTGTTTATCTTGGAGAGACCTAATATTGTAGCCCTTTGCTATGTTATATTCCCATACTATTGTAATCAATACCCTGTAGTGAGTAACTTGCAAATCTATTTTCTTAATCATCTTTTCAGGTGACCGATCATCACTTTACTACATTTAAGTCCAGGAATAGAGGCGCGAGATTTATTTTAGTCCACCAATGCTTTGCGATAACCCACTGTTTCCCCTTTCTCTTATATTATATATATATATATATATATAGATATGTATATATATATATATATATATAATGTTTAAAGTTGTATGATCTTATCGTTGATTCTTTATAAGTGCATTCTATGACACCACTAAATACTAATTAGGTCCAAGGTGACAGTATCTTGTCAATTAGACTTGGATAGTTACATTTTATGTTTTTTATGACATACAAGCAATTTTAACAATATATTGTACTTTTCGTCTTCTAAATCAAGTATTTGAACTTCTCTAAAATGTTGTTTACAACTTCAACCTTCTTCTCGAAAGAATTTCTTAATCTTGATTAGTTTATTTAATTGTGTCTATCCTATTAGTAACTTTCTTTCTTAATTGTGTCTATCCTATTAATTGTACTTATTTATTCTTGGTCGTATCATAAACATTCAAAAACATTTGTGGAGGCTTGAAGGTTTGATTTGGCATAGCACAAGTGCAATGACTAGGTAAGAATTTTTTTTCATCTCATAACACATGATTCTGATAACTTACGCGTGACTTCGAAAACTTATTTGTAAAGTAGTAAACAATTTAATGATTCTTCATAAAATATTATATATTTAATATCTTGATCGTCTAGGAATTCAAATATCCGTCCAAGGATTGGATGAATTTAGCAAGGTATAGCAAAGAGTATATTGATGGTGTTGAAACCTTTATAGATTTTTCTTACTCTTATGGAGATCCAATACGAGAGGAAATTCAGTGTTCACGTGCAAAATGTTGTAATATTTGTTGGACACGAAGGAATGTAGTGTATGATCATCTAGAGCTATGATTTGTTAAGGGGGTTTATACTAGATGAATCAATCACGAGGAATAGCTCTTAAAGTTGAAATGTTGACTATGATATGGATTGCTCGCAATGATGATATTGATGGTTTGTTGAAATGATCAAATTTAATAGATGTTGCCACAGAAGTGAAGGAGTTAATGATGGTCCAAAGGAAGAAATGCCAAGAAATTCTATTACTACTTGACGCAGCAACCTAATTATATCCGGGTGTCATGATCTCTAATTATCATTCACACTTTGTTTATATTTGTTAAATTGTCTACATGAATGGAGTATGAATCCTTCACGTCTCTTTAAAAATATTAGAAGAGGGCGATCCCGAGTTGAACCAATTCCTCTCCGTTCTTACAATAAAAACCAAATCCTATGGTGAAAGAATCTTTGTCTTGATTATGAGAAAATTGATGCATGTCCCAATGATTGCATGTTGTTCAGGAATGATCATAAGGATGATTGTAAGCTTGAGCCTTCAAAAAAAATAACATCGAGTTTCAGCAAAGACATTGAGACACTTTCCATTAATTCATCGACTCAAAAGGCTATCTATGTTCTCAAAGATGGCCGATTTTTTGAGGTGGCATGGCAAGGAGCATTCTAAAGATGGAAAATTAAGGCATCCTACTGATGGTCTAGCATGGAAATATTTTGATAGGTTGCATCCAAATTTCGCACTAGATTCTCGCAATGTGAGACTTGGCTTGTAAAGTTATGGGTTCAATCCATTTCGGACCATGAGTATATCACATAGCACATGGCCAGTTATGTTGATGGTGTATAATTTTCTGCCTTGGATATGCATGAAATCTGAGTATTATTTACTTTCTTTACTTATACCTGGGCCGCGATCACCTTGAAATGACATTGATATTTACTTGAAACCATTGATAGATGAGTTAAAATTATTGTGGGATTTCTGGTGCGTTGAAACATGAGCTGCTTCCAGAATCAAACTTTTCCAATGCCATGCATCTTCTTTATGTGGACATATCATGGCATTTCTTGCATTTCTCTGTGTAGCTTGATGGAGTACAAAAGGGTAGTTTGCGTGCCGGTGTTGTAACTATTGCCACTAAATCGCATCTTACACTAGTCGAAAATATGCTACATGGATTATCGTGTTTTTTACACATTGTATCATCCATTGGAATCTACAAAAAGATCGCTTTCAATGGAAAAACATGATTTAGGGCATCCTCCCTCTTTATTAAAGGGTACTGATGTTTTATATCTTACCAGTTTAAAATTTGTTTGGAAGGAAGAGAAAGAGATCAAATGATGGCCCATGGGAAAAAGGTCAAATTTTCTCGAATTCACCTTAATTGGAAGCACAACTTGTTTTACGACTTCCATAAAACCTTGATGTAATGCACTAGAGAAGAACATAGTTTGCTAGCATCTTGGAACTACTTGTGCGACATATTTCTGCAAAACAGCTCATGCAAATCTGATAGGATTTGAAGATATGGGAATCAAGAAGAACCTTCATAAAAGATACAGAAGAAATGAGAACCATGTTTAGAGGGCATGCTTCTCAATGACAAATGGAGAGAAATCAAATTTTTTTTTGTGGAGTGTAAAGAACCTAAGCTACCTGATGGTAGTGCCTCCAATATATCTAGGTGTGTGCAAGTGGAATTGAAGAAAGTTCTCATTATAAACTAATGATGCTCATTTCATGTTGCATTAACTTGCTTTCCAATACCAATTAAAAACATTCTTCCTGATCATGTGGCTATTCTGATTCGTCTAGTTCCTTCTTCCTCATTTTTGGTTAAAAGTATCACATGGAGACAACTTGTTTTTTTTAGAAGAAGAGATCATAAAAAATAATAATCATTTGGAGCGAATTTTTTCCGTCCTTTACTTTTTTTGATATTACTGATTCGTTTTGCCAATTCATTGGCGAATGAAAGTGAGATTAGGAGGTCCAGTTTCAAATAGTGATGGATGTATTTCACATAAAGAGAAACAGGTACATTCAAATCATACATCGCAATCGACGTTATATTCCAGAATTTTTGCATAGCATAGACCACGACTTGAATAAATTGTATGAATTTATCTCAAAAATCTACGTGGGGGTGTGCATACAAGATTTAATAGAAATAAAACCGAATAATTAGGAGTGACGCCAAGTGATGCGAATCGTGACTTTGTTTCCTGACAAGAGTCTTTAGGGGCAAAGCACCTGCCCATTTCATTTTAGATGACAAGTCACTCAGTCCGGCACGATGCATACTTATTGGGAAATTGGGACAAGTTGAATTATATATTAGGTAACCTAATCTGAAATAGGTATTCGTTTTGTCACTTAATTTTTAACTTATTTTATTTATTTGTTTTAAAAACAAAAATGTTCATGGTGTGAAGAGAGCATGAGCAAGAGGTAAATAATCAGCCACGAAGATCTAAATGGAGCAAGGCCAAGAGTCATTGTCAAAACTTCTCTCAATGGTTTGAAACCTGTGCTTTCCAAGAGGATGTGCCTGATTTGATAAGATAGTTGTGTAGAGGACCAAATTCTATTGCAAAATGATATTCCGGGTATCTCAGCAATAGATAATGTAATGTGCTTTTCTGCACTTTACTATAACATTTCAGAGTATTTCTTTATCTGTTGTTTCAAATTGACCACAAATCATGGAGTTTACCAAAAGCTTTACTAATTCCTTGTGGGGTTATTTTGTTTACACCTAAAGCTTGATATAGTAAAGACATATAATGCTGAAGGTTAGCAGCTAGCAGGTATGAGTAATCCACTTTTCAGTTACACTTTCCAGTATTTATTGTGTTGGTGGGTTGTTGGATGTTATGCTAGGTAAGAGATAAGAGGAATTACTTGAATATTAGGGTGTCTTTGGTCTAATTTTACTGTGTTCGGTTGGTCGAAATACTTTAGAAACCATTTGTTATCATTTGTCTCTGCCCCACCTACCTAATGTTATCAATTAAAGTATTGTTTTATTTAACCGTTAGTTGGCACAAACTTATATGACTAAGGTTAGTTATCTCTGTGCTATTACTGGGCCAATTATCAAATTGATTTATGACATGTAAATATGAATTATTGTTGTTATTTATATACTTATTTGAAATTTGTTATTATCAGCTAGTGGACATTACAGGTAGAACTGTGAGCTCTGTAGTATTTCTGGTACAGTTATCAAACTACTTTGTATTATTAAGTTAGTTCTATGTTCTTATTGGTATAAAGCTGGAAAAGATGTATTGGTTATTGTTGTTTCTTGCTGGCCTTTCTCATTGGTTCTGATGGTTGAATGTCCTTTGCTTATGATAAAAGTATTCTTGCATTTCAGAAGGCTTATCTGTATTTGAAGGATACATTGCTACTTACTCAGAGACGAAAAATGTATCATTTACTATCAAATATATCACTAATACTACTTCTTAGTAATAAAACCTGATCCATATGAACCAATTGCCTTATTGAAAGTAACATCATCCTATAGCATAACTTCAGGTTGCCTTATTGGAATTATCCAATTGCCTGAAACACTAAATTGGCTTATTTATCTGTGGCACCAGCCTTGCTTATAAATTTTTTAGTAGTTACAACAGCCTCTGAAAGATCAATAACTGTTGGACGAATTTATGAAAAAAAAAATTTAACAATTATGAGACGTAAGTAAAGAAATATTTTTGCATTCCTAGGTTAATATTACCTTGAAAAAAGAAAATCCATTTTTTTACTTAGGAAAACTGATGCATCATCAGAAGTCCCATCAAAAGGAGCTAAGTTTTAAACTTCAATTGCCAAAGACAGTGCAACAGTTATAACAATTGCTGCTGTATCCTTGTGTACAACTTCTTGTTTTTGAATGATTATATGAATGAGTGAGGAATTTTTTTTTCAAGATATGTAAGGTGAAAGCTGAAAAGCATGACATGTTGAAGGAAAGTATGAAAACCATTATGTAGAAGGAAATATGACTGACAGGATTTCATCAACTTATATGTTTGTATTTGAAACAGAACACTCTTCAATATTTGTAATCTACCACTATGAAGATTCTCACTAGTTAATTTTTCTGATTATTATTTTTAGGTCTACTTAATACAAGAAAAAAGCAAGAAGAATGAATCAATTACCAATACTAAAGAAAAAAGGGTTCGAATCCTAACAAAGCTCAAATTCCATTTAAGAATCTGGATGCTGATATGCAATATCACTCAAGTTCTGAATTAGTCAATAAATTTAAGATTAAGAGAGAGAATGTTGCAAACGAACGCAATAAAGCTAAGAATGAGCATCTACCAATAGTGCTTAAAAGAATGAATTCCGAGGATTCCATTCCACAACAAGGAAAAAGTAAATCTGATGGCAACAAATAAGTGATTCAGTCATCTCCCAGGGAAGAACTTAGTACTGCGAATATGATTGTAGGGAAAGGACAGAACAACCCAGGTCATTTCAATCTGGAGAGTCCATTCAAGAGAAATGATTTAAACTTTCTATGTCCAATTTCAGGTTCCAAACGTTGTTCAATGAAAATCTTACTTCTTCTGTACATGTGACTGGAAAAAATCTAGGTAATGGAGAGGAACAACATGAAATTCAGGATCTATCAAACTTCAAACAGGTGAAGAGGAAGTTGGTCCTACTAGCCACTAGTGTTGAACTGTTTGTGAAAGACCAAAAGATACAAGAAGGAACATGATATTGATCATGATCTACCAAACAACAAACATGTAAAGAAAAAGTCAGTCATACCACCTACTAGTATTGTTCAGTTTAAGAAACAATAAGAGATAGTCATAGGCGATGAATTAACACAGATCAACCACACAGTTGCCTATGTCAGTTTTACAACTGCTCCTTCTATTCCATCTCTCATTATAAAGATTGGATACTATTGATGATAATAGAAATCGGAGAGGTAAGTGGGCATCTATATGAGGCAGTTGACATTGATTGTAGTACAAAAGGTATGTTTTAAATTTTGTAAGATTTATTACTCATTATAAAGAAATTTATTATTTCCTGTCTTGTAGGGATATCAGAGCAGAAAAACGTTCGAGGAAAAACAAACAACATGTAAGAATATTCATGCAAGAACTTTGGAAGAAAGGGAGGAAGTGAGATTCGATAAAGGACAAGCAGTGGGACTAACTGATAAGATAATGTCAGAATTGACCAATTTTATCAGAACAATTGTAAGAAATCCTAGATTCATCAGTTTGATGTGCATTAGTTGGCATGCCGTGCCAAAAGATATTAAAAAGCGCATATGGTAATATATCAATGTTAGACCAATCAATTTTGAAATTGCATTTTTCATTGTTTTTTACTAATGAAGATAAATATATTTTATTTTGCATAGTCGAACTTCCTAATTCCGGTAGAAGGAAAGAAGTGGGTGATGACTGATCTTCGTGATGCTTGGAGGCGACACAAACAAAAAATTAAAGAGAGAGTTTTTGATAAAAATAGTACTGTTGATGAATGCTAGCGAAACATCCTAATTGTTCCAGAAGCTCAATTTTGCTAGTTGGTCAAGTATTGGAAACACCCAACTATTAAAGTAAAGCTAAAATAGTGTATTTATATTCTTTGACATATTTTGCATCATATATATTCTTTTCTTTTTTATTATCGATTCAAACATCTCATTTAATTTAATTATAGGCCATGGATGAAATGTATTCTAAAAGCAGGGAAAAACAACAGTGGAGGCATCAAATGGAACCAATTAATTTTGCAAGACTATGCGTGAAATTGGTAATACTTAGCAGATATATGAATTTAATCTTTACATACTTTTTATCAAAGGCAATTTTTTTTTTAAATTTCATTTGATATAATTTGTAGCATGGAACAAAAGAATACAATGAAGAACCATCACAACCTTAAATGTTTATTGCAACTCGTGGAAAGATGGGAAAGGAAATTCATGCCGATACCCAAATTGCAATAGTAAGTTTCTTAAAGAGGATTATTGGTAAATTTAATTCAGACATATATCTAATTTATTATGGAGAGTTTAAATAGTTCTTAGAGTTAACTATGGATGTTAATTTTATTCAACAGACTAAACTTCAAAATCGTCAAAATTCTGGGGAAATGACGGATGATGCCTTTAGGGAAGTGTTTCGAAAGGAACAACCTGGACGACTTAGGTGTCATGACAGATCCGTGACAATAAGTTCTCTAAAAGAAGATGAAGAAATTAATGGCTAAAACAAAAGCATGCTAATGAAATCAGTTCTCTAAAGGAAGAAATGAATGAAAAAATAATAAAATGAGAAAAAATAATAAAATGAGAGTAGAAACGCGACATCTCTTTAGCCAGTTGATACAAAACAACGCTAGATTCAATGTTCAAGATATACCAGGGGTTGTTGGATCTAATCTTGTTTCACTTGTTGACCTAAGTAGCGCACAAGATGTAAGAGGCAAAAATATTCTACATTCTTCAGGGTCAACTCATGATTCAATTCTTCAAAAGTTATTTTCTTGGTTCCTTAAAGCTTCTCTCTAATTTCTCTCCTCTGGAATCTCTCAACTGTATTTTCTTCAACTTTGTCTAGTTGTTCTTGTTGGCTATTAGTTTTATCTTGCAAAACAAGATCATTATAATTGTTATGAGTAGAAATCGTAGATTTAGTTGCTAATTTGTATGTGTAGTTGTGGCTCCATCCGGCAGTCCATGATTGGTAGTGATATTGTAGATATTTTTATCAAAGTGCCCTGTTGAAAAATTGTTATCAATGGTGTCTATTTATGATTTATATCTGCAGAAACACTTGAAATGTTGTTGACAAAAATTGTGAGCTATTTGTGAAGTATATACTGAGTTGTGATTGTTTTTATCCTTAATGGTCCCTTCCTGCTAAAATGTTGACTTTAGCTATGTTGCATGTTGATGCAAAAATTAATTCTAAGAATACATATTCATTTATAAGAAATGCAAACTGTACAGTCGCTGTCTTTAGAGGTTTAGTCATCCTCCTCGACACATGAATATGGTTCCTGCATTGTTTAACTAGTTAAATGCAACTTTCTGCTTCCAAGACTTCTCTTGTTTGCATAAATATTATGTTCCTCTTGATTGAAACCTGTAATTGAAGCATCTGAACAATCAATATCTAAACTGATCATAAGTAACTAAAAGGAATAAGTCAAGGTGGTTATGGAATCCTTCTCCACTATATAACTTAGTGATTTCACATTAAATCATCCATTCGAGATTTTCCATTTAAATGTATTCAACAGTGTTCCAAGCAATACTGGGATCATCCTTATTGCCAATGATAGAATAGGACATTCTTATACTAGCGCCAAATAGAATTATCTTAACAACTTGACCTCGCACATCCAATTTTGAATCCTTAAATCCATCAGGATTAAATACCAAAGGGTCTTCCCATATAGTTGAGTCCCGACCAATTTCCCACATATTAATCAACACTTTTGAACCTTTAGGGATAGTGTATCCACACACCTCAATATCTTCCTCTATTTTTCGAGGTACCAAAAGTGGAGTTGGAGGGTGCAGTTGAAAAGTTTCTTTCATAATGCACTGTAAGTAAGGAAGTCAGACAATGTCAGCTTCCTCAATCGGGTTCCCTTCTCCGAGGAATTGTATGAGCTAGGGTTAGACTCTCTTCATAAGCTTTGGAGCTGTAAGAAGCTCAGTCATAGCCCATTCCACTACGCTGGAAATTGTATCAGTTCCTACATTAAGTAGGTCCTGAGATACACCCACAACTTCGATATTAAAATTACTCACATGCAAACAACGTACATATAATGAAATTTAGTATTCTCATAAGAAACATAGGTACTGAGTTTTGGTTGTTTAACTCTTATTTTTAGTTTTATGTACTTTTTATGGGAGATCTTCATTTTACACATAAGAGATCTATCTGTAAAGGTCTTTCTTTTCTGTTCAATTTGTAAGTGGTCATAATTAAGAGATCATTTTCTAAAACTTGGTAGTCCCTATTTCTGCACTATATTACTTCCTTTTGCTGTTGGTCGCAGCTGATTTTTAGTATAATAATGTTGAGGGATATCTTTTCTGCGACTTTGGTTGGACAAAAAATTAGCATTACTGTTAGCTTCTATGTATGTATGAATACATTTGAAATATTCACATTGATTAGTTAACTCTTAAAATATTCACATTTCTTTCCACTGCATAGGCCATTGAATATATGGAAATGCGGTGTTAAGCAGGTGATATATGTCTTTAACGATCAACTACTTGACCCTGAATGAAGTATGATCCACCGTGTCACACCCTTGCTGAAAGTAGCAAACACACTTCACTGAATCCCCTCCAAATGTCACCACTTTTTCATTGGTTGAAAATTTATACCTCAATGCTCTCTAGACCACAAAGGACATTTTGAATGGTAATGTTGGAATCTGGAAATCTGGAAAAGTTGGAATCTAAAAATCTGAAAATTGGAAATTTGAAATCTGGAATCTGGAAATGTTGAAATATGGAAATCTGGAATCTGGAAATTTAGAAATATGGAATTTGGAAATCAATAATGTTCTGAAATGAAAATGAATATTTAGGATTCATATAGCTAAAGCAACTAGTTTTGAATTGATGTATAGTTTTGTTTTATTAAGGTTCCATGCTTATCTTTAACATATAGAATTCATATAGCTAAACATGTACTTTTGATGTATTTTTTAAAGCAACTCAACTACAAGTTGACTCATCTTTAGCATCTACTTTTGTTGCAATCTGATTTGTCGTAAATTCTAAATGTGTAGGGAAACGGAGGTGATCAAATTTGAAGGGTCTCTACATGTAAATTTGATCTCATTGAAGTGAATTATGAAGAGTTTTTAAACTTTGTAAAAGTTTGAATACATTATGTTTGATTTGTGAAATATATTTTTTACTAGAATATATTGAACTATTGTAAGATTACTTTCTGAAGAATTATGTACACATATTTTGAATATTGTTGTATAAGTATGTGTAAGTACACAAGGCATACAATGTTTTGAGATTTATTGCAAATCTATGTATTTGAATTACTTATGAGCCAATTAATGCTTGAGATTATTTATTGTAAAATAATATTGGTGGTTTTTAATTAGAAATTGTGGCATAATTTTATAGTCAAAATGATATGACCACATTTAAAAATGTAGTCTTAGGACTGTAAATTGTGGTAATCACATGGGCAAGGACTACACTTCAAAGTGTTCTCATACATTAAATAGAAAAGGTAACACTTTAAAATTGTTGTCATACGGTATATATAAAAGGCCACATTTACGAATTGTGGTCAAAAGAAATCTAAGGTCACACTTAAAAGTGTAGTTGTATGAGATATAAATATTGCTATTGAGGTACATCAAAGCGTGACCATTTTACCTTTTAGGCTACACTTTTAAGCGTAGCTGATAAAAGCGTTGCCTAAAATCTAAGATAACGCTTCATTTGGGCACCCCCTGAAAAGTGTTGCCTAAAGTCCAAAAGTGTATCCTTTTATCAAAGTCCTAAAATGGTGTAGTGAAATATCATAACCTCTTTCATGGGTGATACCTTAAGAAGAACGTTCTAATCGGCTTGAAACACCATATTTCTTATCTTATGATTTTCATACTTTTGTTGTCTACTCTAGGTTGCTAGAAGTTTAGCTTGAATACTCCTCACCTTATCTTGAGCATCCTTCACTAAATCAACCCCCAAAGGTTTCACATCTCCAGCCTCAAACAATCTTATGGGTGATCTAGATCCCCTCCCATAGACTGACTCAAATGGTGCCATATCTATGTTGGTGTGAAACTATTATTATAAGAGAATTCACATAAGGATAACAATTTATCCCAATGTCCTCCAAAATCAATCCACATGCCCTTAACATGTCTTCTAACACGTAAGTAGTCCTTTATGATGGCCAATCTGTCTACGGGTGGAAGGCTATACTAAACATGAGCTATATGCCCAATTCATCAGGTAATTTCCTCCAAAACTTAGAAGTGTGTGCGCAAGCTTGTGAATAGTTTCTGCGATCACTCTACGTAATTTATTAAACCTGTTTATGCTTGTAGCTACCCCCGGGGGGAATACGTGTAATAGCCCCGCAGGGAACCCCCACCTCCACTGTAGGAGCCAAAGGTCTAGGCCAATTTTTCACTGCTTCGATCTTCGTTAGATCAATTTCTACACTTTCACTAGAGATGATATGACCATGAAACGCTACCACCCTTATCAAAAACTGACATTTGTGATACTTGGAAAACAATTAGTGTTCCTTAAGCACTTGCAACACCACCCTCAAGTGAACCATGTGCTCTTCCTCATTTTTGAATATACCAAGATGTCGTCAATGAAGACAATGACAAACAAATCTAGGTAACTTTGAAACACCTTATTCATTAGGTCCATATGCCGCCAGAGCCTTAGTTAGACCAAAGGACATTACTGAGAACTCATAGTGACCACATCTTATTCAAAATGCCATCTTGAGAATATATTCGCCTCTCATTCTAAGTTGGTGATTTCCCGATCTCAAGTCAATCTTCAAAAAGTAACTTACACCTTGTAGTTGATCAAATAAATCATCAATCCGAGGGAAAGGATAATTGTTCTTGATTGTGACCTTGTTGAGTTAACGGTTATCAATACACATTCTAAGGGATCCATCCTTCTTGTTCACAAACAATACCTTTTCACCCCATGGAGAAATACTATGATGAATAAAGCCCTTGTCTAGTAAGTCTTTGAGTTGAGCCTTCAACTCTTTCAATTCGACCTGAGCCATCTGATAAGGAGGAATTGAAATGTAATTTGTACAGCATGTCGATACCAAAACCAATTTCCCATTCGGGAGGAATACCGAGATGATCATTAGGAAAGACTTTAAGAAATTCCCTCACTATGGGAACTAACTCAATGGGAGGAATTTTGGATTCTAAATCGTTGACTCTTACTATATTGTATAAACGCAATTTAGAGGTGATACTACAATCATTTAAGCAAGAAATTTTACAACCTCTAGGAATTGAATTTTTCCCCCTTCCAGTTTAAAACGAGTTCATTTGGAAAGTTAAACTTCACAGCCCTCGTTTTACAATCTATGGACCAGAAAAAATAATGCAGCCAATCCATACCCAAGATAACATCAAAATGAACCATACTGAGTTCTACTCTATTCACATGAGTAACTCTATTAGGAAATATTATAGGACAATTTCTATATACTCTCTTAGAAACAACCGACTCACCCACCGTAGCAGTCACCATAAAAGGTTCATTCCAGATATGGGGAAAAATGTCAACTTTTTAGCTACTAGAGGAGTAAAAAATTACAAATTAGCACCAAGATAAAGTAAAGAATATACATCAGTGGAAAAGACTTTCAACATACAGGTCACCACATCGGGGGAGTCTCTTGCTCACATCTTAATTTGAGAGCATAGAAGAGATTGTTCTTTAGAGCATCATTTGAACCACTTTATTTATCTTGACCACTACCCTTGCCTTGCCACTTCAATTTTGGGCAATCTCGATCTTTGTGCCAAATTCTATCAAAAGTAAAGCAACTGTCCGTCCCAATGAGGCTATCACCATAATGCTTCTTGCCACAGTTTCCACCAGTTGGTTTCTTACTTGGTGGACTAGTACCCCTTCCCTTTTTAGGGTTAGATACCATATAATCACGAAACATAGGGAACTTGGGAGGAACTTGATTAAACAACCTCTTTTTTAACATATCCTTGTCTTGGATATCAAGATTAGCCTTCGAAGAACCACAATCAAAACACTTTGGTTTATTTGCATCTGCACTCTTCCTCTTCACCCTAGTCTCTTCCACTTTTTGAGCATGAACCAGGAGACGACAAATGTTTATATTATCATGTAGAATAGCTGAAGGAAAGTCCTCTTTCATGTGATTCGACACTCCCGTCACAAAGAGACTCATTTTATCTCTAGGGTCGGAAACCAATGAAGGACCATACCTTGACAATTTAATAAATTTCAAAAGAGCAGTCAAGTACACTATACCTCCTTTATGAAGGTTGATGAATTCTTCCACTTTGGCTTCCCTCTTTTCTATAGGAAAGAACCGATCAAGAAAATCCTTCTTGAATATTTCCCATGTAACCGGTCCACCCCTTAAAGACCTATTATCCCTCTATTGGACATACAAGGTTTGGCATGTTTGAGTTGGTAAGTGTCTAACTCAACATTCTCACTAGTAGTCAACCCCAAAGCAAAAAGAATCTTGTAGACTTCATCAATGAACTCTTGTGGGTCTTCCTCAGGTTTGGACCCATAGAAAGTAGGGGTATTAATACTAGTAAAATCCCTCCAATGGAAGGCCATTATGCTAACTTGTTTGTATCCTCGAGGTACCACCTGCCGATTATCATGGGTCGTCATAGCTTGTGCTTGAGTAGTGACGACTTGTGCATGGGTAGTAACGGATTGGGAATTTTGAAGAAAAGATTCCCTTATATCCCCATCTACCAAAAGAGGATGAGCAACCAAAACTTGATCGTCCATATCAACTTCTTCAAGTGGAGTCAGTTGGTTGTCTTATGCTCCCACATTAATGACGCCTATCTCGAAACTTCTTGCGGCTTCTCTTTGGGTATTCAAACCTATTACAACCATACGACGTTTAGGTGAAAGCACACATAAAGTAAATTCTAGAGGCACGTCATAGGATTACACGAAGATGAGAGTTTCCTAAGCATTAGATAGTTCGTCATTAATAATTGTGCCGCGCTTCAAAATTATGAATAAGAATCTACATAGACATTTTTTAATGAGACATTGTTCCTAAAGAAATTCAACCTCATGCTCTGATACAAAGTTTGTCATATCCAGAGAGCATCCCCTATACGTAACCGGCGTCGTCGTCTTCAAAGAGGACTAAGACCAGCCTCTTAGCATTTATCATTACATATATAGGTTAAAATGCGGAAAATTAGAACTTTTTGGTTACATCTACATCGAGTCTTACGTAGACCTCTTTCTTACACACAATAAATATTTATCGATTATACATAGACCCTTCGTATAAGAAGATTACATAGTCTTCTACTTTTATTGCACATACATTGAATAGGAACATAATATCATAAGAAGTCTATAACATCGTCTTGTAGTTAACCAACTACATAAGAGTATCACAATTTGGGCATAGCCCTTACATCTACAATTATAGCCACATATAGGCTTTAAAATTATAATACTAAAATGAAAGAGAATGAACAAAGAGTCTTTAAGATTAAACAACATTAAATAGGTAGATAATGGCATCGTCCTCGGAAAGTGAGGACCTAACGAACTTCGAAGATAAGAATCCAAGTAATATTCAAAGATTTCTCTAATATCAACCGTCGAATCCTACATTTGTAGTAAACATCAAATATGGGTTAGTACACACTTGTACTAAGTATGGGTATATGCACATAAAACAAGTGAAATCATGCAAAAGAGGACATTTTATCAAGACCATGATAAAGTACTTTGAAAAGCCTTATGCACAATCAATAAGCTACATAAGAAAATAATCACATATCCATAAGTCAAACCCATGTACGCCACAAGACAATCATTACAAGTAATAGTCAAGCAAACACATACAAGAGTTCATAACATCATAATATAAGCAAGACCTTGATCATAACCCACTATTTAGCCTACCAGCGCAATGACCAAGCAAACCCCCATAACCTTATTCAATCGATTAAACTGAACAAAGGATCACAAGTAATGCCCAAATCAACATAACACAGTATCAATAGTAGTCATAGTTAGCAACATAGACCAATAGCATATTCATAAATGAAACTAACAACATATCGGATCATCAACATGCAAAGTCAACATATTCATAGAATATATATTATAAGATAAATTTCCTAAGTTATCCCTCAAGGCATAGGTATAGTCTCATACCCTTACCTAGACTAAGTCAAATCTCTCAAGTCACCCTAGTTAGTGTATAAGTTCATTTTACTTTCGGGAACAATATCATTAACATACATAAACCACAAGAGCTAAGTGTGGAATGCGGTGTTGTAAAATCTTACACCGATGGAAGGCAGACTACCGACCAAAGTAGTACAAAACTTGAACATAGCATGTAGGTGGATCCCTTAGCTTGTATTCCTATGGTGGCAACATACTTTATGGAGCTTGGGGGCTGTCATGGAAACAACACTCTATGCCCTTTTTTGACTATGAGGCTATCCACCTCGTGAGGATTATGGTGAACCCTACCTTCACTCCTTGAGAAGGCGCAACCCCTCACCTAGAAGTTCACTCGGTGATAAGCTAGAGTCCCTTTTGAATTGTTTTTAATACCTTCACTCATAATGATATCTTAATTATGTCATAGGTTTTATCCCTTTTATAATCATCATCATTATTGCTCAATAGGAATTTCATGAGATTATCCTTTCATTACAATTAATAGATATGAGGTTATCACCTTTTTGTAGTCACATCATAATAAGGAACATTGGTAAATTATCACCATCCTTATACCTTTTACATGTTTGCCAAAAAGTCACAATTCATAGTCAAGAAATTTCAATTCAACATGCATACCAACCCTATAAATCTCATCATAAGGTTTACTTCAATGTAACTTTATCACTACACACAAATAATCATAATTGAAGAAAAGGTTAGGATTATAAAGACTTACCCCAATCTCCTTCACAAACAATCATCCATGGTCATACGATCGACCATCCAATTCAACCCAATAATGGTTGTAATACCATCACAAAATAGTAATTAACACAATAACAAAATCTATTGCATCATCACTATCCCAATAAACCTAAATTCATAACCTAATGTTAGGGGAATAGGGTTCATAATCATTTCTTAACGAAATAGATCAAATCAAAAACATTACATTACTGTAGAAAGTCCATGAATGAATTATAATATATAAAACAAGTCTAACAATCAATGCATTTTTCAATTCCCATCATTTAATAAGCAAGATCCATAACACGAGGAATTGGGAAAAAAGAACATGATCTAAATGAAATTGAATCAATTAACCAACAATCTACACTCAATTAGTCATAGGCAACCATTATTTTAATCAATTTGTAGATTAGAAGAAAATACATTAGAATAGAAAACTCTTGGAATTAAGTGTTCAAAAAATCAACATTGAGCGGACCTCTTGGGGAAAGAAAAAACCAAGAGTGAAGAACCCATACCTTAATGAAGATTAATCAATGAAATTGAAGTGAAATCCTAGAGAAACTGGTCTTCTTCTTTAAGATTTCTTTTTCCTTTAATGGAAAATGAATAGAGAGAGAAACTAGAGAGAGGTGAGAGCTTTGTGGTTTTGATTTGAGTGAGAAAATATGAGGCAAAAATGATTGGAAATCAATATATAGACCCCCCATGAAATACCCAAAAGACACCTCGCTTAAGGTGTCCCTTTAATAAAGTCAAACTTCAATTCAAAATATCAGATTTTTGTGGGGGAGCAAGTCCGCGATGAGGAGCTATTATAGCATGAATTATAATTTAATCTTCAAGACACTGAAGTCTGATTCCTTTCCAGGACGCGAACTTGAGATTTGACCAAAGGCCACCGAAATCCGCTACGTGGACTTGTTTCTCCTATATGCAATTTTGTTGCAGTCTTTGCAGCCAAGCCATGACGGGGGTCCTTTCATGGACCCCTAAGATGACCCTTGGGGGGTCAAACCTGGAAATTTTTAATGTATATATATTTTTTTACCTTTTTAAAGTTATTTTACATGTTTTATACCTAATACACACTCCTATACCTTTCCAAAAACCTAGAACCTTAACTAGTCAGTAGCTAGCTTAAGGATTGTCTTGACGTTTCTTGTCGTTTGATTCTTAACTCATAAATAAACTTATAGACTTATATATGGTACTTAAAACCAGTGGTCTAACCTTTTGGCACCTATTTCTAGGCGCTAGAGAGTATTAGACTTTTGGAGTGTTACAATGAGCTAGGTTGAACGATCCTAAAACTTGTTTCATTATCTTTTAAATCATAAAATTGTTAATAATAGTTTTTATATGAACATTATAAAGTTTGGTGAAGTTTGTAGATCAAACGTCCAAGAGCTTCCAAGTAGTTCCAAAGTTTTGCCTTGAAAACGTTCTTGTGTCTTGGTGTATTTCGTCAAGTTTTATGTGTTGTTTTGATGCCAAAGTGATATAAGAGGTTCTTAACATGTATATGAATGTAATTGAGGTGGAAACGTCCACGAAAAGCTCCCCGAAGACCGAAGAAAAGGTTCTACAGGAGGATCCAAGCCTTGGGCTAGCAAGCTGCCCAACGCATCAACATTTGGTCATTGGAGCAAAAAGCCTGCGTAGTGGACTTGGTCCACCAAGAGCCCAAATATTTTTCCATGTCACGGAGTAGTTTCCCGACGATAGTTCCAAAAATTTAAATTGAGTTTGAGTTTATTAAAAGGTCCTATAAGTTCACGGGTCTTTTGGGTATTTTAGGGGGTAGAATATTGGTGGTTATTAAACCTATTAAACCCCAATTGACCCTTCAAATCATAACCCTCAAGCCAACAAAATATCCCATTGTCTCTCTGCCCAAAAACCCATATTGATTGATGGGTTGTAGCTACAAGATCGTGAGATAGATTTTCCAACAGTTTTCACCATCAAATTTGTGGGGTTTTAATCACAATTAGTTATAGTTCTTCATCTTGAAAAATCTTTCCTAAATGGAGACGATATTAAATATTTCAAAATCGATCCAAAAACATGCAATCCACTAAATTGAATTCTAGTCATGGGTCTTTGCATAAATTTTTTTAGATCATTGATTTATGATTGAATGATATTAGTTAGATTATTTTATTCTAAATTATTCATGGACCCATTAAAAACATAGTATCTTCAAATTTTCTATATTTTGAATGCTATGATCTTGCCTTAATGTTTATAAATTCTACTGTTGTATTCTATAGGCTACTAAATGATGTATGAATTGTATTGAATTAATTTATAGGCTTTCTTAGATTGATAAAACTATATTTAATTCATTTATATTCACTGAGTATTATGTTTTATGTATTTAATTGATGATCATGACTATGTTCAGGGCCTTTGAGTATTACATTGGATGATTTAGATATGGATTGAAGTGGTGAAAATGTATTGGTTGTATGCTTCCCTATGCTCATTATCTTTTATAATGTAGTTCTTGAATTATGTTGTGATTGGTATGGTCCACTTATGGTAGCGGTGCTACGTCCATTACTTGTGAATTATGTACCCTCGTCGGCATTACCTTATGTATTATGATGATCATGGCCTTGTCGATACTTCTTGAAGAATTATGATGATTTTTGTAGTTGATTATGTGAAGTAAGATCATATCTACCTGCATGTTTATAATTTGAAAGTATGTGGTTCTTCTATCAAAGTTGTTAGGTTATCATGTTACACTATTACTATGTCATTGTATGTGCAGTCTAAAAGTTAGTGCACAATACTTCCTACTTGATTATGTGAGTCTGATGATGGTTATATTGATGACATTATAGTAGCGAATAGGATGACCTATAGATGATGTTGGTTCTTCCTTTGTGCTTATAGAATGATATGATATATGTGAAGATGTGTGTCTTGTCTTGGTAGACTTGTGTCCCTTACTTGGTACATGTACATTATGAATATGAACATCTTGACCTAGTAAGCTCAGGCACCTTTGTCTTATATGTGTATGGATAAATGTTGAATGAATATCTAGGATCGGTAAGCCTAAGATGGTGCCCTTCTAAGCATGACTATTATGTGGAAACTTTTATATAGAAAGAAGGTTAAGAATGAACTATCCTTATAGACCATTTAGTGGCAGCCCTACTTGACCCATCTTTGGTAAGTGCATTATTACTAGGTAATGGCTAAGATACGGTACCTTTCCATATGCCCCTTTTATTGAATTTACTCTGTGAGAACAAAGTCAACAACCGAGTGAATATGTTATGGTTTATAGCTCTACTTAAGAAGGAGACTAGAGTTCAATGTATCTCTACTTGGGAATTAGACTGATTGCATAAAATACCTTGATATTCCTTAACCATGTGGCTAGGTGGTTTGTGTCCTAGTTATACCCTTGACAAGTTGAACATCCTTACGTAATGGTCTATGTCGGTTATTACCTATTCTCATTATATGGGATACATTCTAGTATTCCTTAAGCTCTACAACGTTTAAGTAGTTGAATGGGACACTATCTAGACATTGTACGACTAGGCTTTGATGGTGATAGAGTGTAGGTTCCTTCGGTCTTTGTAAGACATTATGTGAAGTCCTTAATGAATGAAATGTCTTTTAATTGACTTAATTAATGATTATGACTTTAGCCAATGTATGTTTACTAGAATTTTCTCCATCAAAGGTAGCTTTGAGGGTTGCTTATGTAAGCTTGAAGAAATTGTATAAGAGGTCTCTTCTTGTTCTACTTAGGTAAATCTTGGTTTAACCTTATGTGGGGAGTAAATAAAAGGAAAAGGGAACAATCTTATCTTAGATAGTCTTAAGAATTGTTTAGGTAGGCTTGAAGAGGTTGTATGGGCAGTCTCTTCGTGTCTTACTTAAGTAAGACTTATGATAACCTATGGTGGGTGCTATATACATTTATATGGGTTTAAGTGATGTTAATTCTATATTGTGAAATGTGACTTGTATTCATATATGTTGACTTGTAAGTGACTATTAACTAAGCTAAAAGGTTTTCTCAAAAAGAGCGTGTATAATGCAAGCAGTCCGTCTATCATGATACTACGCATTATGGCATACTTAGTACAAGCGTTTGTACAAATTCCTTTTTTTTGTATCTCTAAAGGTGTAGCTGGAATTTGAGAAGAGTTTGGAAGTGGAAGCTTGGATTAATATTCATTCAAGCAAAGTGCCTTATAAAATCCTCACGTGATTCGAGGATATCTTGATATTGGATTTTCTTTCTTATTGACAATTATTGTTCTAAACTTAGATATTTGTCTAGATGATGAAGTAATGGATCTGCCCATATTATTACCTATGTCTTCACATGACTATTTGAGACTAAAGTCGTTCATGTGATATATTTTAAGCTTTTATAGGAGGAATCCAAGCCTTGGGCTAGCAAAGCTGCCCAATCGCATCAACATTGGTCTTGGGCAAAAAGCCTTCGTAGTGGACTGGGTCCACCAAAGAGCCCAAATATTTCCATGTCACGGAGTAGTTTCCCGACGATAGTTCCAAAAATTTAAATTGAGTTTGAGTTTATTAAAAGGTCCTATAAGTTCACGGGTCTTTTGGGTATTTTAGGGGGTAGAATATTGGTGGTTATTAAACCTATTAAACCCCAATTGACCCTTCAAATCATAACCCTCAAGTCCAAACAAAATATCTCCATTTCTTCTCTGCAAAAACCTATATTGATGATGTGTTGTAGCTCCAAGGAAGTAGATAGATTTTCCAAGTTTTTCACCATCAATCTTGTGGGCTTTTAATCACAATTAAGTTATAGTTCTTCATCCTTGAAATCTCTTCCTAAATGGAGACGATTCAAATAATTTTCAAAAATGATCCAAAACATGCAATCCACTAAATTGAATTCTAGTCATGGGTCTTTGCATAAATTTTTTTAGATCATTGATTTATGATTGAATGATATTAGTTAGCTTAATGTTATTCTAATATTCATTATGGACCCATTAAAAACATAGTATCTCAAATTTTTCTATATTTTGAATGCTATGCATCTTGCCTTAATGTTTTATCCTTCGACTGTTTTGTATTCATATATGCTACGAAAATGATGGATGAATTGGTCATTGCATTAATTTATAGGCTTTCTTAGATTGATAAAACTATATTTAATTCATTTATATTCACTGAGCTCAAAAAGAGCGTGTATAATGCAAGCAGTCCGTCTATCATGATACTACGCATTATGGCATACTTAGTACAAGCGTTTGTACAAATTCCTTTTTTTTGTATCTCTAAAGGTGTAGCTGGAATTTGAGAAGAGTTTGGAAGTGGAAGCTTGGATTAATATTCATTCAAGCAAGAGTTGCTATATCCTCACTAGATTCGAGGATATCTTGATATTTGGATTTTCTTATTGAAATTATTGTTATAAACTTAGATATTTTCTAGATGATGAAGTAAGGGATGTGCCCCAATATATATTCCTATGTCTTACATGACTACTTTGAGACTAAGTCTTTCATGTGAGATATTTTAAAGCATTATTATTACCTGTGAAAAGATTTAATTCCGCACTACTTTTCGTTCATGTATGCAATGAATGGTATGAAAGGGCTTGTACAAGACCACCGAGAGGTTTCCATTCAAGAATGCCTTAACTTCTAGGGGGTACTCTCGGGACTTGACTCTAGGCTCATGGTGTATGCCCAACAAATTGAAGATTCCAAGCTCAAGGAATTTGTTGGATACCCTTCGTGAGTTGAGATTGGGTTTTCAATAGTTATCTCTTAAAGTATAGACAATATATGTTTAATACTCCATGAGAGATTTATTCTTAATAGAAAGAGGATTTGAAGAAGAGGTGGTTACACTTCGTGAGTATAGATGCTTTATCCAATATACCTCTTGACATGGGTGCTCCTCATTAGTAAAGAATAATTTACTTAGTAGCAATCTGTTTATCCCTTAACTATGCGCGCGCATAGGTGTAGCTATTGGAGAATCCATGTAAATGCTAAAGAATATAACCCTACCTTAGGCAAGTAGGGATCCCTCAAATTGTAATGGTTAGTACCGGGATTCCATGTCAAGCACTGATGGTCTATGTTGGTTAAAGCTAGCCCCCACAAATGTATGCAAATGAACTAAGTTTTCTTAAGGGTGTACTTCTTAGGATAGGTGGAATGAACGTTACGTATCCATTGCACAAGTAGATATTTGGAGGGACTCTTGGTGTTTCCTTATATGAAATGTATGATTGGGTCCTGATATGATGCAAATAAAAGTAATGTGACTTTATGTCTAATGTTAAGGAAGAATTTTTTTTAAAACTTGTATGATGAAAGCATAGTATGTGATGAATGTGACGTGCCTATTCTAAGGTTATTCTTAAGGAGCACTAAGTGGATGTGGTAGTATGGGATGCTACTTTCACATTGCACAAAGTGTAAACTAGGGGTTTCCTTGGAAGATGGTTGTTATGTGAAGTTCCTAAATATATGTATGTTTCTATTGTTTCTTTGGTATTGAATGGTGACTTGTGTAAATGAAATGAAGTAAGCTTATCCCTACTATTCATAAGGATCTCTTGAGTAAGTATTGAGGAGGTTGTATGGTCTATCTCATTCTGTCTTACTTAGGGTAGCTGTTGAATAAAATAATATATGAGTAGTTCATGTAAAATTTTGAGTTCACTGTAAGTATACTCTAATGTTAAGAAAAACAGAAGTTTCACCTTATGTGTTAAATGATGAATTTATGATTTTTATAACTCAATTCATGAAGGTTTTCTTTATAAAAATAGCATGACTAGTATGTTCCAACTAAATTGTCCCTTTTTGCATGATTTGCATTATGTCATACTTAATACAATGTTTTTACTAACCCGATACTTTCCTATACTTTATAAGTATAGGTTGGTGCCGAGTTGAAGGTTAAAAAAAAAGCTTGGGAATCAACTCTCTCAAGACTAAGTATGTCCTCATATATTCGAGGGCACAATCTATGTTTCTTTAAGTTATTTTTTAATACTTACTATGTATTTCTTTAACTCTAAAGGGGAGTGTCCCTAAGATATTTATGTCGTGCCTTTAAAATTGGCTAGAGACGATGAGACTATCATTTGGTATTTATAAAAGATGTTCTCCTTATTATTGTTTATCATGAAAGGTGTAAATTTCTGCACTACTTTTCATGTCGTATGTAATGAATGATAGCTAAGCGGCGTGTGAAATACCTTTGAAAGGTCGAGTACGACTTGTTTCGACCTAAGGGTTTCCCTAACTTCAATGGTGTACTTACCAGTCGTAACAAAAATCGAATGTTTTTTAGTCGACCTAGAGAAAATGACATTACTCATTTAAAGGCTAAGAAGTGCAAAATGCAAAATAAATTACTTGTTTACTTTATCTCTATACCACTATCCCTTGAGAGGAGTAGTAAAGTTGATGCAAAGTTAGTGGTATAATTCATACATTCAACGCAGAAAAAAGGGGTTAATTTATTTATGTCGTGTCGCGACGTTAATTTAAGCACTTATTGGGAGCAACCTAATTTAACGTGTATTTTTTATTTTAAATTTTTTTACTATTACTATTTTCTTTGTGTTGTTCTTATATGTTTTGGAGAAGGCCGAGTACCCAAAATTTGAAGCTAAGGAGCACATTGGATCTTATGTATGGGGTGCGTACAATACTTGATGAAAATATTATATTACAATCTACTAGCTAGGCGTAAAGGATTCAGGGTGTTTTTCTAACCCTTGTTTTAAATTTAATTTGATGCTTTTGGAACATAAGATCATTTTAAGTGTGGGGTGGAGGAATGAATTTCTAGTTTTTATTTTTTTATTCAGTCTTCTACTTTTAGTATAGGTTCATCACATTTTGTTTTCGGTTCTTTTCCGGAGGATTGTCCCTTTGAACCGAGTGTCTTTTATTTTTATTTTAAGGATAAATTTATTTTAACTTTTTTATTGAAAAAATAAGACTTTTTTGAGCGGTGTGCTACTACTTATTTAGGTCTAATTTTTTAGTAGTACTTTCTTGTGAATGCTTGAAAAAAATTACATACTCTCTGACACCTAAGCTGATAGTTTTGACTTTGTATATAACTATATCTTTTTGAATTTATGATGATCTTGATCCATCTTGATTGATACTTGTGCCATATGTGGTGAAGTTTTGTGTATTCCATGTTCTTGATCTTTGTCTAGAACTTGCCATGCATGTTATTGAAACGGAATAAAAAGTTTTGCATTGTTAAGAAGAGGAAGTTAGGCTTTCTTTGATTTGTTTGGTAATTTTAGCCTTTTCATATATTGTATTACTAGTTAGCTTTTTTGAGCATAAAGCCTTTTGTTGGTAGACATATTTTCTCCTTACCTATTTGTTGAATCCCTAGTTTTTGCACCTTGGTTCCTTGAACATTATAAAATAGACTTATTTTAACAATCAATGCTTAGAAAAAGGGATGGTTGAGTGAAAATGTAATCAATGATAGCAATAAAGTGCTTAAAAACCCTCTATAAAAGAATGTGATGTAAAAAAAAAAATGTTACCGTTGATTGTATGAGTGTTTAATTGATGGCCCTGATACTTCAAAGGACATCTTGCACCTTAACACATGTAAAATACGTTAGTTGGGAGTGGCTGTTATGAAGCATTTTTTTTAAAGAAAGTGTTGAAACATTCTTGAATTTATGAGAACTACTTGTGAAATAATTGTTGAAGAGAGGGTTTAAAAAATGAGAAGAAAATAATGGGTGATTAAGTCTAAAATCCCAAAGGTCTTAAAGTAAGTATAAGTCTCCATTATGTAGTTTTCCTAACCATTCCCTGGCGTACATTACAACCTGTTAAAATCCTATTTGATTATGTACATAATAGGTAAGCATATGGTTCGTTGTGCATACATGTGAATTTTCTTTGTGAGGGTGAGATTGTTCTTGATGTGAAGTCCTTAATTTATATTCTATTTGTTAGTTGAGTGTGTGGACTATTTCTTTTTCTGAAGGCACTTGTGTCATGATGGAGAAATGATTTTTATTAGTCTTCTTAGATGAGAATAGGTGAGCACGCTTCAATTTGTTGAGTTCAATGTGTTTCCTTGTTGTTATGAGGTTAGAGATTTGTTGCTTATTTGGATGTCTTGCATTACAATTGAGAAGATGTTTGATGTTTTGACATTGATATGACCTAATTGTTTGTATTAACCAAATTGATGAAATTCCTATTTTGATTTATTTGAGGTGAGCTTTAATGTTGCTCGAGGACGAGTAAAAATTTAAGTGTGGGGTATTGATGTAAGGTCAAAAATATATATTTTAATCATTATTTACCTCACATTTATCATTTACTTTTTCCTTTTCCATCATGAATTAATGAATTTTACTGAATAATGTATTTTATTTATAAGAATAAATTGGGGTAAAGTTGAAGATTCTTGAAGCTAAAATGAATCAAAGATGAAAGATTGAAGAAGGAAATCAAACAAACAACTTAATGAAATAAATTGAATATAATAATATATAATATATAAGAATTGCATATTGAAACAAATTGAATTGAAGGAAATTGAATTTCCACGTGACAGTCACACAGAGAGCAATAACCGAATGTGAAGGTAACAAAGCACTGGTTCACGTAGAAAATAATAAAGGAATTCAATTTCCTTTTGGTTTTGGATTCCTACTTGCTTTGGAATCAATTATTTATTAAGGGTTCACTAAATATATAAATAGTACATGGAAATATTATGGGAGACATCCAATAATTGAGCAGGGATCTACAGGAGGTACTTTCGAATAGAAAGTCTTCTATACTTATTAGAGTTCTTTTTTTCTTTTTGTTATCTTAGAGATTAGTAGCTAAAGTTCTTGTTCTGGGGTTGTAGTTACATATAATATGTTGATTATTAATGGTGTTTTAAAATAATTTTTGGTTGTCATTGTAATTAATTTCTATATTATTGTTTTAGTATTTCGTGCCTAATCACCATGGCATAAATCTATTGTGTTATCTTAAAATTGAGAGAGGAGAGGTTACAAAGAACAAAGAATATAGA
The DNA here is from genome assembly GCA_027704765.1 of Solanum habrochaites. Classification (NCBI taxonomy): domain Eukaryota; kingdom Viridiplantae; phylum Streptophyta; class Magnoliopsida; order Solanales; family Solanaceae; genus Solanum; species Solanum habrochaites. Next base: position 22,558,500 of record JAKWJA010002496.1, read on the forward strand.
TAGCTCTGTCCAAAAATTAAATTGAGTTGATTAGTGTTCAGGAGTGACGCCCAGATGATCACCGACTAGGTTTTTCATGAACTTTCACGATTTAAAATTTTCTTCGAAATTTATTCTAGGATTAAAGCTAACCCAAGATAAAGGATAACCATACCTTTACAAAACATCTCCAAGAAATATGATAAAGAATGTTGTTACAACCCTAAATCCCTAGCTTTCACCTTTTATTCTTCTTGCAAGAGCTAGAGAAAGAAATATTTAGAGAGGAAGACATTATTTTGATTCTATTTGTAATGACTTCAATGAAGGTATTTAAATCGTAAAAAGATAATACAGTTTTTAGGGAAGGAATAGAATAATGTTGAATAAACTTTTTTAAAGAACTAATGTGCCACAAACATTTTAACCTAATATTTTCTAGCCTCACGACTTTTATTACGACCAGCAAGTACACCCTAGTTAAGGCAACCCTTAGGTCGGAGCAAGGCGTACTTGACCTTTCGAAGGTCTTGTACTAGCCTCTTAGCTATCATTCATTACATAAGACATGAAAAGTAGTGCGGAAATAAATATTTTAACGATAAATAATAATAAGGAAAAACATCTTTTATAAATACTAAAGGATAGTATCATCGTCACAAGCAAACTTAAAGAAACAAAATAAATACCTTATGGACACGACCCTTTACATTAAAAGAAAATAAATAATAAGTCTTATAAATAAACTAGAGAATTAAAGACTATGCCTTCGGATATATGAGAACATACTTAGTCTTGAGAGAGTTGATTCCCAAGCTTGAGTTCCAGAACCTTCCACTTTCTTCAAACCTATACTTATAGAATATACAATACTATGGGATTAGTACAAACATTACAGTAAGTACAGCATTTGCAAAATCATGCAAAAGAGGATATTTTAGTAAGGATAAGTTTGCTAGATAAGTAAACCCTCATGAATATAGGAGTAAAACAACATATAAGTCATTATTAATACATAGAATAGAACTTCTATAACTTAACACATAGATACAAATTTTAGTGAACTCATTACATTTGAAATTTTCCTAAAAAAAGTTATCCTAAGACTCACTAAGGTAAAACTTGAAGGGACCGCCCATACAATCCCTCTAATTACACCTAAGTGATCCTCAAGACTACTATCCATAGATTTACTTCGTATGGCTACCAAGTCCACACTCTATAACTAGACACAAGAGAAGCATACTTGGATTAAAGAACTTTACATAAGTACTCTTCTCAATTGGAGTTGCAGGTTACACAAAGTGAAATTTGAGAGTAGCGTCCCATACTACCTCCCCCTCAATGTGCTCTTTGAGGATACCATGAGATTACGTACACGACATTCATCATTTAAAAACTTGATCATACCAGACATAGCATTAATATGCTTTCTTAATATTAGACATTAAATCACATGACTTCATTTTCATTACATAAAGACTCAATCTTTCATTACATACAAGACACACCAAGACTCCTCTTTCAAGTGCCTACTTCTGCAACGGATAGATAACGTCACATACCATAACCTACCCTAAGTAGAACACTAATTAGGAGACTTAGTTTGTTACATTCTTTTTAGGGGAATTAACTTTAACCGACAAAGACCATGAGAGATAGACATGGAATCCAGAAATTAACCCCTATCAGATGAGGGATTCTAACTTGCCTATATTAAGGTCATTCTCTTAGAATTTACATGGATTCTCCAATAGATACACCTATGCGGGCACATAGTTAAGGTATAAGGAGATTTCTTTCACGTAAATCATTCTCTTTCTAAGGAGGAGTACTTATCTCAAGAGGTACATTGCGTACAACATCTGTACTCACAAAGTGTAACCATCCCCCTTTTCAAATCCTCTCGGTGCGAAGCATAACTCAACCATTGAGTCTTAAACATTCATTACTAATTGTCAAGGGACAACTATTGGATACAACATCTCAACTTACGAAGAGTGTCACCCTCCAACATACATTAGAAAGCTCTTGGGAAGTAGTGATGTTGTTTCTAAACATTTCATCTTAACTCACGAAGAGTGTTCACCCTAAAAATCCCGCATCTCTTTCATTAACTTAATTCATTCGTTCATGTATGTGTGTGTGAGCACACCTTTCATACAATCACCATTTTCATTACATTGATATCTAGACATGATTATACTTTCATGCATCACATTTCACATACTATCATGCTTAACATGAACATATTCTTCACTTGGACATAATATAATCAAGATACACATTTAAATCTTCTAAAACCTATCATGTATTAACATCCAAATCATCATTTCACTTCCCATTATATGCCTTCAACTCCACCTTCACATTACTAACATTTATACAATATAACTAAGAACTTAAAGTAAATACCACCACAAAAGGTTGACCATATCACTCAAGAGCATTTCATAATAGGAAATAAACAATATAACCAACTTACCATCCATCCAAGCTTTCAGAACCTAGGAAGAATTCATCCAATAATCATAGTAAAATAGCACTTACAAAACATTTTCTAATCATACTCAATAAACCCATTTCGTATTCTAGTAGATGATAAAAAGCATAAACATGGTTTCATTGGGGTTTTGGAAAAAAATCATCATTTAACATTAAGAACCACTCATTTTAATCAATAAAACATTTTCATGCAAAGACACATACTAAGGGTTAAGAAATAAAGAAGTTTGAATTGTGAAATCGTTTTTGAAATCTCTTTGCAATGGCTCCTTGACTAAAAGAAGGTTAAAGGACGACTACCATACCTCAATATGAAGAAAACCGCCAAATTTGGTGAAGAAACATGAAGGATTCGGTCTTCTTCCTTGGAGCTTGATGCCTCTTTAAAATGAAGGTTTTCGAGAAATGTTTTTTGGAGAGATTTTTTATTTGAGATTTAGTGTTTGAATTTATGGGTGAAATGGGGTTCAAAGTGATCTAAAACAGTCCACAAATGATCCCCAAAGACCCCAAAATACCCCTACATTATTTGGACTCTTTTGCAAATTCTAATTTGACTTAAAAACGGCGTGGCCAAATCTGAGACTTGGATGCGTGTCGTGGAAGGATCTTCTTATTCTTGACTTCAAACATTTTGAGGCAATGATCCTCGTGCCACTCGCGTGACGCACAGGAAGCTTCACTGACAGACATTTGACGCGAGGTGGACTCCAATTCTTGGACCTACATGCTGCCTTGGGTAGCTCCCTTGTCCAACGTTTGGGTCCTCCTCGGCGACCGTTAGGGTGATCCACGAGGAGTCATACTCGAACCTTTTGACACTTGGCATGTCCCTCTAGGTATAAGGGTCATCTACACTTGTTTTAGACACATAACAAAACCTAAAAACATGCACCAAAATCAATGACACACTCGCATATTCCAAGGCACACTTTTGGAAAATCATGGACATTCTTTGATGTTAGACTTCCAAACTTTACCAACGGAGTTCAAATTGTAAAATACATCATTTTAACTCACTATTAACTCTTGAAACACATGTGAATCCCTAGTTCAACCTATTTCATTCTGAGGGTGTAACAATACTCCACCACTTGGAAACATTCGCCCTCGAATGACACTTAACACTTTAATGTACATCAAGGACTATACTAGCAACATATCACACGTAAAATCAAGGTTAAGACATTCATACTCAATGCACTAAAATTACAAGGACCAACAACTTCATATCATCAAGCATTCTTAAGTAACTCAAGTAATTTGGAACAAGTTCCACAATTCAAATCAGACACCCATTTGTTCACTTATGGAGAAACTACCTTCCCCAACACTAGTCATTCTCATACACAATTTCTACACATGTTTAAACCATTATTCATCAAAATGCATTTTGTTAAATTTTAAATTTTTTTATAGTGAAAACAAAAACATTCACAGTGAAGCATGCATAAAATTCAACAATAAATCTTTCAAGAAATTTAACATGAAGGCATGACAATAAAAGAGACAAGATCATATAAACTCATAGAATCCTATAAACATAACAACCAAATAGAATCAAGACTTACCGGGAATTTCATTTTGGATAAGTTCCTCACTTAGTCACGAGTTCAATGAAACAATTCTTCCTTGGAGCATTTCGATCAGGACCATCACTAGGGGCTTGGTCGAACTCTTTCCCTTTTGCCTTGAGTCTAGGACAATGCCTCATCTTGTGACCCTTATTACCGCACCCAAAGAAACCATTTGTTCCGGCAAGACACTTACCCAAATGTTTCTTCCCACAAGTCGCACACTTAGACCTCTCAACAGTTTGGCCACCTCCTTAAGAAATTTTATTTATAGCCCTATTTTTGTTCCCTATGAAAGACTCTTTATGATAACAACTTCTTCTTAGGTTTTTGGTGACTTGGTGCATTCGACATAGGCCTCTTTCCCTCTTGTGTTATCTTCCTAATTTTAGACTTCTGAATTTGTTTTGCATACACCATGAGCCTAGAGATATCCATATCATTAAGGAGAATTGTCGTATAACACTTATTTTCCACAAATCTAGACAGTCTGATCACAAATTTGTTCATCCTAGCCCTGGGATCGGCTACTTTGGTTAGGGAATACTTAGAGAGTTGAGTGAATTATAGAGATTACTGAGTGTATTATAGATATTACTCTATCACACTCATTCCCCCTAGCAAAGATTCATGTATTCCACCATCTTCTTCTGTCTCCACTCTAACGGTAAGAAACTATAAAGAAATGCCTCTTTGAACACTTCCTAATATACCAGTACATCCATTAAGATTCTCTCATCCCTCTATTGAGAAAACCATACTTAAGCTACATCTTTGAGTTGGTAAGCGGATAGCTCCACTCTCTCTCCAGGGGTAATACACATATAATCCACCACCTTGAATACCTTATCTATGAAGCTTTGTGGATCTTAATCCACATTACTGCCATTAAAAGTAAAAGGGTTAATCCTAATGAAATCCAGAATTCTAGAAGCGGGAGTACTTGCATTAGGTTGAGGCTCACCTTCTTGGTTAGCTTGGGCAACCAAATGTTTTTTGAGGAAATGAGCTTGATTCTTCATGAGTCGAGTCAAATGCATAAGGACAGACCTTAGCTCCGCATTAGTCATTTCCCCTTTAACATAGGGAGCTTGAGGACCTTGGGTCATTGGAGGCATTTAGGGTACTTAAGGTCCTTGATGTTTTTTAGAGGAACTTTAGGTCCTTGATGGGGAACCTCCTCATTCACTTTTTCTTGGAAAAGTATAGGGACTTTCTTACCACGGGGAGGGATCCTCTCATTATCATCTCTTTTCTCTTCCCTCAGAGTGTTTGTCCTCATTTTATTCATGTCCTATAAGCACAAAAGAAGAGATTCAGAAAGACATCTTACAAAACTCAACTCTAAGGCATGACACTAGAATAATGAAGAAAGTGAAATTTCTATCTCATTATAGCCTCTTATCATTGGTGTGTCGCGACTCACACTGATGAACAAGACTCTACTAGAAGTGGCTTATGAGACATTGGACCCTAAACTATTTCGTAAAACCTTATGCTCATATACAAAGTTTGCTATGACCCTCAAGTACACCCTAGAAGTTAGGGCAACCCTTAGGTTGGAACAAGGCATAATTGACGTTTCAAAGATCTTGTACTAGCCTCTTAGATATAATTCATTACATAATATATGAAAATAGTGCGGAATTAAAACTTTTCACGATAAATAATATTAAGGAAAAACATATTTTAGAAATAGTAAAGGATATTCTCATCATCATAAGCCAACTTAAAGATGTCACGACCCAAAGTACCCCCTAGAAGTTATGGTAACCCTTAGGCCGGACAATTGCGAATTTGAACCTTTGGATGTCTTGTAAGAGGCTACTAGATATCATTCATCACATAATACATGAAAAGTACTGCGGAATTAGAACTTTTCACGACATTAAAAATAATAATAAAATATCATCCATAAATACTAAATATTAGTATCGTATTAACAAGTCATCTTAATGTTTTAAGTTAAATATATTAGGAAAATGTCCCTTTACATTGAACGAAAATACATAATAAGTCTTAATAGTAGAAACTAAGAAATTGGAATATGCCCCGAACATAAGAGGACATACTTAGTATTAAGAGATTCGATTCCCAATCTTGACTTCTAGACTCGAACTTACCTCTAACCTATACCTATTAAGTATAAAAAAGTATGGGGCTAGTGAAAACAATGTACTAAGTATGACATATGAGAAAACATACGAAACGGGACATTGTAGTAGAAGTAAAAATTATCACAGTAAACCCATATAACTTTAAAGAGAACTCATTTCCCATGAAGTTTCCCTGCCAAGGTTATCCTATGACTCACAAAGTTAGACGTGAAGGAACCTCCCATAAGATTCCTTCAATACGCACCTAAGTAATCCTCAAGACTACCCATTTTTTGCTTACTTTGCACAGGTAAGAAGGCCACACTCGCTACACCTATTTGGGTGCATAGTCAAGGGATAATGATATTTCTTCTAAGTAAATAATTCTGTACTAACGAGCAGTACTTATCTCAAGAGGTACATTGGATACATCATCTGAACTCACGAAGTGTAACCAACTCTTCTTAATATCCTCTCTATTCTAAGCATAAGTCGTGCACAGAGTCTTAAACACTCATTACTAAAGTATAAGGAATAACCTATTAGAAACCACATCTAAACTCATGAAGGGTATCCATCCCTCAACCTATATTAGAATGCTCTTGGGAGATAGTGAGGTTTCCACTAAACACTTCAACTCAACTAATGAACATTGTCTGTATAACAAGACTCCACTTTTCATTCAAATTCTTTAACCTCATTCACCATATTACACACATTAACATGCTTCACATAAGCATATAGTTTACTTAGACATAATCTATAACATAATTCACATAATAATCTTGATAAAGTACATCAACAAGACAATATTATTATTATCTTACTTCATATAATATGCTTTCATTGACTCATTGACAATACATATTAAATTCATATTCATATACTTCAAAGAAACACCTCCACCAAAGGTGGACCATACAACTCAAGAACATTTGTATTGAGAGTTAAACAGTGTAACCAACTTACCATTTATCAAAGTTTTCAACACCTATTCATTATTTATTAGACAATTCATCATAAAATAGCCGTTAGGGCAGTATATAAATCATAATATAATTATAAAGAAGACGTCATACATTTACTAATCATGCTCATTAAACCCATTTCTCATAATACAAAAATTGATAGAAAGCATAAACATATTTTCATTGGTTTTATGACATTAAAATCATCATTAAACATTAAGAAGAACTCATTTTAATCATTAAAAAATTTTCATACAAAGATCCAGGCATAGAATCAAGAAATAAAGAAGTTTGAAGTTGAAACCCTTTTTGAAATAACATAGAAGGGGCTCCCTTAATAAAAGGAATTTCAAGGATGACTACCATAACTGAATGAGAAGAAACCCACTAATATTTGATGAGGAAATCGACCACAACTATCCCTCAAAGAAATTACTTGTGTCAAGGCCTCTATGAGATTTTGGGAGAGTTCTTTCTCGACAGAGAGTTTGAATATTTGAAATGAGGGATGTTGTATAGGTCTAGGACTTAAAACAAACTTAATATACATTATGTAACACCTATAAAATGACTTAGGTTAAACTAGATACTAACATTTGTGTCTTAATGTGTTGAAGTCCTAAAAAGTGTTATAATGAGGTTAGGAGGCATTGGTTAAAGTTGGATGAAATTTGGAGGTCAAATGTCCAAGAACGTCCATGACATTCGAAAGGCTTGCCTTGAAATGACCTTATGTGTGTAAGTATATTTCGTCGATTTTTACGTGAATTTTTTGGATAAAATTGATGTGAGAGGTACTAAACTCTTATAGGAACATATTTAGGTTGGAAAATGTCCAGTTAAAAGTAGGCTGGTCGATGCCCCGTAGGTGAAGTGCGTAGATGGGGACTTTAATGTGGGAGACGGGCCTTCAAATAGATATCCTGTGACCAAGACCATGGTCCAGAAGGAAGGTACACCCCATCGATGGGCAAGCGAAGGTGAATGCAATTCCTCTGCTTCACTGTTAAGTGAAGGCGTGAATTGGTAAATTCACCCCACATTCAAATAAATTTATGGGCAGTTACGTAAGTGATTTTTTTGGGTATTTTAATTGGGTTTATAAGTCCTAAAAACCTAGATGATCATGATTCCAAATCCAAACCAAATTCTCTAAGAATTTCTATCGAACTCCAATTAAGTAACAATTCAAGATCAAGCATGGATTGAAGATTGGTTGGTTATTACTCATCCATTCTTCATAAAATTTGTGGTCTAGAATCAATTGAGTTTTGGTTATTCATCCTTGTATCTCTTTTCTTCAAGGAGCCAAACATCAAAGTGATTTCCAATGTCCTTCAAAGATGAACTTGACCAATTCTATGGGTTCTTGCATAAAACATTTTGAATCATTATATATTAAATGAATTGATGTTAATTAGATGATTTGAACCTAATTAATCTATGAAATAATGTAATTCATCAACCCTACTTTTTGACTACTTTGTGGGTGACTTGATAATGTCTTAATGCTATTAAATTCTTACGTAGTTTGATTAGGGCTATTGAATTATTCTAGAATCATATTACAATTGTTAGTATGCTGCCCTAATTCATAAATCCATGTTTAATTATCTTTGATTTATTGTATATTTTAAGTATTAAATTTTATTGGTGATCATGGTCATTGGTAAGGGACTTTGGGTATTGTGTGAGATAATTTAGCTATGGATTGAAGTGATGAGAGTGGATTGGTTGTATGCTTCCCTATTTGTATTTACATTATGTAATTTAGGTCTTGAATTATATTGTGTTTGGTATGGTCCTCTTATGGTGGTGGTGCTATGTACTTTACTTGTGAATTATATGGCCTCGTCGGCATTACTTTATGGATTATTATGATCATGACCTTGTCGACATTACTATATATTATGATGTTTTGAGTAGTTGATTTGTGTGAAGTATAACTATTTGTGAGTAAGGTTAAAGTATGTATTCTTCTATTGACATTAGATGATCATGTTTGACTATGATTGTCTCCTTATGTTTGTAGTCTTATGATTGATGCATAATTAATCCTACTTGGTTATATGAGTCTTATGGTGGTTATAGTGATGGTTCCATAGTAGTGTATATGGTGACCTATAGTTGAATTTGTTGTCCTAAGGTGTTCTTAAATAATTTTCCAAGTGTATGGTATGGTGAAGTGTGTGCATCTTGTTTTGTAGACTTTTGTCCCTTATTTGATTCATGGATACTGTGAATATAAATTCTTCACTTAGTATGCTAAATCTCCTTAGTATTGTATGTGTAATTGACATGTGAACTTGAACATATGTAAGAAGGTCCTTTATGGGGAACCTTCATCCTAGATGTAACGTTATGATATGCTTGAAGTTGAACGCCTTAATGGTATCATTCTTGTGTGAATGGTGGACTTAAGGTTGACTGGCTGGAACGGCATGCAATCATCCTTAGGAAAGTCGATTAGCTATCGTCTTAGGCGTTGTAGGTAGCCTTAGTGAACCCTGTTTGGTTAGGTTAGATGTGATTGGGCTATGAACTAGATATGTAACCTCTTCATGTGATCCTTTATTGAAAATACTCTATGAGAACAAAGGCTAGCACTGAGTGAGTATCATTTAGGATGTTGATCTAATAAGATGACGATACAGAACAATTAAACCCTTCATATTTCTTAACAATGTACCTACATAGGATGTATCCTAGTTCTTCTATTGTCCCGTAGAACAAACCTCCATAGGAGTAGGGTCATATCTAGTTTGGTCTTTGTCGGTTATTTCGTATTCTCATCATATAGGATACCCACTAGTGTTTGAGAAGTTCTATAAAGTTTAGGTGGTAGTATGGAATGCTATCTAGACTTTGCATGATTCGGCTTTAAAGATGTTAATGAGTGAGTCCCTATGTATTCTCCAAAACTATTAGTTTAATATCTCTTATGTTGACTAATGAATATATTCCTTAACCATGTGCCTACATGGGATGTGTCCAAGGTCTACCATTGGCAAGTAGAACACCCTCATCGGAGTAGGTTAGAACTCCACTGGTCTATGTCGGTTATTTAATATTCTCATCATGTGGGATACCTACTAGAGTTAGAGAAGTTCTATGAAGTTTTGGTGGTGGTATGTCACGATATCTATACATTGCACAATAGGCCTTGAAGGTGTTAGTTAGAGTCCCTAGGTCTTGTCCAAGACCATTACTTGAATGTCCTTATTTGATGAAAGTCTTTTAAATGAACTAAGAAATGTTATGACTAAATTAAGAAAGCATGTTAAATGAAAAAGTACTTAACTAGATTAGTTAAGGGTTTTCTAGTTAAGGCGTGAAGGGGGCATAGGAATGGTCACTACATCTCTTACCTAAGATAACTCTAGTTAGGTAAGTTGGTTGATTATGTAGACATGATCCAAACATAAGTAGAGGAAAATGTCATATTATATGTATGCTAATGTATTAAGTGAGAATGCTTCTATATTAGCTAGTATATTGGATCTCTTAAGTGTGTGTGCAAGGGATTGTATGGGCGTTCGCTTCACAACTCACTCAAGTGAGACTTAGAATCACCTTTGGTATGAGAATCTCATGTTCATATGCTTGACGTATTGAAAGTACGTATATCTCATTATGGGTGGTATTAAGGATAATTTAGGTGTGCCTAGAGAGGGTGTATGGTCGGTCTCTCTTTGTCTTACTTAAGTGAGTCTTAGGATAGATTTTAGTGAGGGGATTACATGCTAGAAGATGTTTAACGTGAAATTAAGGAACTTCACTATAACACTGTTCTCTACAAATGTTACTAATTGCTTAAATGATTCCATATGTGTTTCTAAGTTATTAAATGTTGTTCTTATGCTTATAATAATATGAAGTATTGGTGAGTCCTCATCAATTTGAGGAAAATATCCACATGTTCCTTTATGTCTTAGTCTTTATTTTATGCCTTGTATGGGCTTAGACGCAAGTATTGTATACTCCAAAGTTTAGATGGTTCAATGAGATGTTGTAAAGGTTTAATGTTTTAAATGAAAGTCTTCCTCTTGTGTATTGATTATGGAAAGAGTTATTCGTGTGTGAAGAATTTATAAATTTTTACTCATTTTTGAATGTTTATAATGCATTGAATGATATGAGTGGCTATGATGAGACTTCTTGAAGTCTCATGTCTTGTGGCCACACAAGGATGCTCTAACTTCTACTTGTACTTACGAGTCGTTACACACAAAATATATTTTCAACGAAAAAACCATTTACTCAAAATTTCAAAAACTTCATAGAAAGCTGTCAGGCAACATAGTGAATTACACAAAAATTTCCAAAAATGCAACTTTTAGGAAATTTATGATAAAAGCATATAAACATAAGAGATAAAAAATATAAACTCAATTTACAACACATATATAACTTCATAAGATGCACAATGCAAGGAATCAAGGAATTTCAAATATACCAAGACTCATAAATAAAATGCAACAAGCTACATGCTATTATGACTTTCTAACTCTCAAGCTTGAATTGAATAGAAGAGATAAGAAAACAAATCGACATTCTACTAACCCCATACTCCCACACTTAAAGGGAAATCATAACAATAAATATAGAAATACAACAACTTACTATCATCATCATCCTCATCCGGACTTAATCCCCTAGCCCGGAGTGCACAGAAGTGATTCTTCCTTTGAACATCATCACCAGGAACACTTGGAAGAACTTGCTTACCTTTTCTTCCTCTAGCGTAAAGGGTAGGACAATCCCTCACCTTACGTCCATCCTTAACACAATCAAAGAAACTCTCGGTACACATTAGACATTTCCCATAGTGCTTCTTCCCACAAGTAACAGAAGTAGGCTTACCACCTTGGGAACCATTACCCTTCTAAAGTTTGACCTTACGATCCCTAGGTTCATCTTGAATTGGAGACTTCTTCTTTAACCTAGGTTTGTTTTGATAACTTGGTCCAATACTCTTCAAGTTTCTAGAAATCCTACTAAGTTTAGACTCTTCAATAGATTAAGCATACACCATAAGTCTACACAAATTCATATAACCATAATTCATGGTCGTACGTCACTCTTCTATCAAAAGGTCGGCGACGCCGTTCGCAAAGCTACTCATATCATCCCTAGAGTTAGACACCAAGGATGGATCATACCTAGATAACATAGTGAACTTCAAGAAATACTCCTCAACCCTCATATTTCCTTGATTGAGATTAATGTACTCCTCAACCTTCACCTCCCTCCTCTCATGGGGAAAGTACATTCCTAAGAAATCCTCCTTAACTCCTCCCACTCTACAAGACCCAACTCAACCGGCCTATTATCTTTCCATTAAGTATTTTACACTTGATCAACCTCCCAGAATTGGTAAGAAGCTAACTCCGCCTTCTCCCTAGAAGTACCCCCATGGAACTAAACACCTTATAAACACCATCTAAAAACTATTGGAGATCTTCTTCCACCTTAGAGCCAATTAAGGTAGGAGAATTTATCCTAATTAATTTTGTCAATTTAGATGTCAAAGCGCTCTTTATAGCATTCACACTAGGCTCAACACCCCTATTGACTTGAGAATTCATGGCTCGAACTAAAGCAAGTAGAGCCTCTCTAATCTCCCCATTATTCATCACCGGGGGAACTACAGGAACATCATTACCGCCTTCTACAATAGGGACTTGAGAATTCCTTGGAGCTTGAGACCCTTGAGAACCTTGAGCACAATAAAGAACATGATCCACTTGTCAACTTGAGGAGGAATCTCCTCATTAACCCTTCCCTCATCCAACATTCTAGCGGTCATAATTCTAGTATTCATCTTTCTAAAAACATAAAAAACCATTAAGAAATACACACATAACTTTTTACTCTATAACACCACACAAGAGTAAACAATGAAGGGAAACCCCATCGTCCCATAGCCTTTCGCCTATAGATGTGTCGCGACTCACACCAATGAACGAGACTCTACTATATGTTTATTTATGAGACTTTCTGATTCCTAGGACAACTTTCATAACCTAAGCACTAATACAAGATTGTCACATCCTGAGAGCAAACCCTATAAGATATGGCACTCTTGGAGTGTGACGTGGTGTACATAACTTGTCGGAGGTCTTTAACGTTCCTTAGACATCATTCATTACATATATGTATGAAAAGTAGTGTGGAATTAAATATTTTCACACCAAAATATATTAAAATATCTTTCATATAAAAACGATAGAAAACTCCGAGTCCCATTATATGTGATCCTTAGACTTAAGAAATACTTGGGACACGACCCATACAATTGAAATATAGAAATCTAATATCTATTACAATACTTTGAAATAAATTAATCTAAAGACGATTATGCGTTCGAGTCAAGTGAGGACATACTTCAACCTTGCTTGAACGATAACTAGATTTTGATTTTGATCCAAGATACCTCCCACTTGCTAACCACTCCTTTGTTTCTTAATGTATAAGTATTCTATATAATGAGACTTAGTTTTTCCAATTGTTTTTATGTGAAAGATATTTTAAGATGTTTTCATTTGTAAAGTTTTAATTCCGCACTACTTTTCATACATGTATGCTATGAAGGATGTCCAAGGGCTTGTACAAGACATCCGAGAGGTCAAGTACGCCGTGTTGCACTCAAAGGATGTCATATCTTCTAGAGTGTGATCTCGAGATTTGACACTTTAAAAACCCTAAAATAATAATCCTAGGTTTATTAAAGACTTTGGGTGAACTTAAAAACGTCCCAAGCATTGGAAGCAAGTCCAACTTCTTTTGCAAGACCACCATCGATAGATATCAACTAAACGACGTCCTGTGCTGCTGGGCATCGGTTGGGTCTGTAGATAGAAACGTGGGGCTTAATATCCATGTAACAAATACCAACCTATTCCCTTAGACGACGGGGCATCGATTACCCAAGGTGCGTCGATTTACTCCGTCGTTTGAGGCTGGTTTTGGGCAGACTTAGAAGATTCTGCCTAGAAATTGGGGTCCTCTTCTTGGGTCCCTTGTGGGTCCTAGGTGGATTCGTACAAGACTTTAAACCCCTAAAATAGTCATCTATATCTTAGGAACATTCCACATAAAATTTCAATCAAAATGAACATATAATACTCACTAAAACATATAAGGACGCACAAGCACTTCCTATGGCAAATCTTATGAACGTCATGGACGTTTATGGACGTTTGACCTACAAACATCCCCAAACATTAGAAACCGCATCATAAAATCATTATTAAATATTTTAAAATAAAATTACCTCATGAGACACAGTCAAAGCTCTAGTTCACCTTACTTCGTTTTAGGGTCTTACATTCTCCCCCACTTGGAATAATATTCGTCCTCGAATTACACTAAATATTTTTAAGGACATCAAGGACTAAACTATAAAAATATAAAACATAACATTAAGTTCAAAATATACATAGTTATCACTAAATTAGGAAGGAACACAACTACATATTGACAAGAAATTGACAACACATGCAACATTGCAACTTAACAAAGAACACAGACTCATTTCTTCATCTATGGAGGAACTACCTTTTCCAACATTAAACATGTTAATATACATCATTTATACACATTGAAATAACAAATCATGAAAAATGCAATTAAGTCATATTCTGGAATCCATTACAATTAATGGCACATCTCAATAGTGAAGCATGCTTAAAACTCTTTAATTTATTTTCCAAGAAATTTTAACATAAAGGCATGAAAATATGTGAGACAACATCATATAAACAAATCTAAAGTAAAACCAACAATCAAAAGGAATTAGGACTTACCAGGGATCTCATTCCGGAGTAGTTCCTTACTATGTCCTCATTACATAGCGACGATTCCTCTTTGGAGAATTAGGATCCGGACCACCACTAGGGGTTTGGTTGACCTCTTTTCCCTTTGCCTTTATGTTAGGGTAGTACCTCATATTGTGACTGTTACTATCAAACCAATCATCCATTCTGACACGAAACTTAACCAAATGTTTCTTTCCACAAGTATAAAACCTAGACCTCTCAAAAGTATGGCCACCTCCTTGGGAATTTTTGTTGGGAGTCCTACTCTTGTTCCCCATTGAAGACACTTGGTGATAGAACCTCTTCTTAGGTTTTGGTTGACCTTGCTCATCCGAACTAGGCCTTTTACCCTCTTTCCTAATCTCCCTAATCTTAGATTCCTCAATTTGTTGAGCATACACCATGAGTCTAGAGATATTCATGTCATTAAGGATCATTGTCGTACAACACACTTTCTCCACTAAGATAGACACTCCCATAACAAATTTGTTCATCCTAGACCTCGGGTTTGATACTATTGTAGGGGCATTCATAGAGAATTGTGTGAATTTGAGAGAGTACTCTTTCACACTCATTCCCCATTGAGGAAGATTAAAAATTCCACTGTCACCTTCTCCCTCCACTCTAAGAGAAAGAACCTATCTAGAAAAGCCACTTTGAACACTTCCCAATCATCCGTACAATCCGTTAAGGGTTTATCATCCCTTTATTGCTCAAACCACACTTGAGCCACATCTTTGAGTTGGTAATCGTCTAGCTCCACTCTCTCCCTAGGGGTCATACCCACAACATCCACCACTTTGAATATCTCATCTATGAAGATTTTTGTATATTCATCCACCTTAGTTCAACGAAAAGTAGGAGGGTTCATGCTCATGAAACCCTGAATTCTAGAATCCAGAATAATTACATTAGGTTGAGGTCCACCTTCTTGGTTATCTTAGGCAACCGAATGATTAGTGACGACTTGATATTGGGGCATCATAAGTTGGGTCAAATTCTTAAGGGCAGCCCTTAACTGATCATTACTCATATCCCCTTCAACAAAGGAAACTTGAGGAGTTTGGGTCATAGTCCGCATTTGAGGTCCTTGAGGTTTCGGAGGGGGTACCGCCTCATTTAAATCCTCTAGGGAAACTATATAGGGACTTTCTCACCACGGGAGGGATCCTCTCATTTGTTACTGCTTCCTCCTCCCTTCGAACTCTTGTCCTTCTTGTATTCATGTCCTATAAACTCAAGAGAAGAGGTTGAGTAAGGCATCTTACAGAACACAACTCTAAGGCACAACATTAAAATAATGAAGAAAGTGAAACTTCTATTGCCTTATAGCATCTCACTCATGGATGTGTCGTGACTCACACCGAAGAACAAGACTCTACTAGATGTGGCTTGTGAGAATTTAAAACCTACAATATTTTACATAAACTTATCCTCTAATACCATGTTTATCAGGACCAGAAAGTGCCTCCTAGAAGTTGGATAACCCTTAGGTCGAACAATTACGTACTTGACCCTTCGTGGGTCTTGTACTAGCCTATTAGCTATCATTCATCGCATAAGACATGAAAAGTAGTGTGGAATTAAAAATTTTCATGAAATTAATAACAATAATAAAATATCTTTCTTAAATAGTAAAGAGTAGTCTCGTCTTCACAAGCCATCTTAAATACACAACTCAAGTATCTTAGGAAAACGACCCTTTACATTGGATGAAAATGCATAATAAGTCTTAATAGTAGAAATGAAAAAATATGACTATACCCTCAAATCTTTCCCAAGCTTTCCTTCTAGTCTTCAACTTACCTCCAACCTATACTTATTAAGTATAGAAAAGCACGGGGTTAGTTCAAGCAATGTACTAAGTATGACATATGCAAAAACATACGTAAAGGGAAATTTGAGTCGAAATAAGCTTTCATGCTAAATTGGTAAAACCTTCATGAATATAGATTTAAAATAGCATATAGATCATCATTTAGCACATAATGAAAGACTTCCATAATTTTAGCACAATGACCACTTTATCGTGAATTCCAAAATTATCACAGTGAACTCATATAACTTCACAGTGAATGCATTTCCCTAGAAGTTTCCCTACCAAGGTTATCCTAAGACTCACAAAGGTAGATATAAAGGAACCGCCCATACAATTCCTTCAATACGCACCTAAATGATCCTCAAGACTATCCATTTTAGGCTGACTTCGCAC
Organism: Solanum habrochaites; assembly: GCA_027704765.1. Taxonomy (NCBI): domain Eukaryota; kingdom Viridiplantae; phylum Streptophyta; class Magnoliopsida; order Solanales; family Solanaceae; genus Solanum; species Solanum habrochaites. Next base: position 22,575,654 of record JAKWJA010002496.1, read on the forward strand.
GGGTAACCAGTCCACACTCCCTTAACTAAACATTCGAGAAACAAACTTGAATTTAGAACTTCACATAAGTGCACTTCCCCAAGTGGACTTACAAGTTGCACCAATTGCAATTTGATAATACCACCCCATACTACTACTCCCACTTTGAACTCCTTGAGGATTCGACAAGGTTAGGTACACTACATTCATCATTCATAAAACTTATTATATAAGTATTAACTTTAACATACTTTCTTAACATTAGAAATTAAGTCACATAACTTCATTTTATTACATGATAACACATTTATACATTAATACAAAGAACACAACAAAACTCCTCTATCAAGTGTCTATTTGTACAATGGATAAATAGTGTCCCATACCACCACATACCCTAAGTAGTATACACTTTAGGAAACTAAGTGCATTACATTCATTTGTGGGGGATAGACTTAACAAACATAGACCATAAGGCAAGAGACGAAAATCTTACAATTACCCCTATCGGATGAGGGATCCCCACTTGCCTAGGGTAGGGTCATTCTCTTAGCCTTACATGGATTCTCCAATAGCTAACAAATGCGAGCACATATTTAAGGGATAAGGAGATTGCCACTAAGTAACTCATTCTCTACAAACGATGGGTATTCATCTCAAGAGGTGTATTGGATATAACATATCAACTCACGAGGTGTAACCGCCTCTTCTTCATATCCTCTCGGTACTAAGCATGACTTCCCAACAGAATTAAACACTCATTACTAAAGGATAACTAAATAACTTATTGGACACCACATCACAACTCATAAAGGGTATCCATCCCTAAACATATCTTAGAAAGCTCTTGGAAGATAGTGAGGTTGCTACTAAATACTTCATCTCAACTGAGGAAGAGTGTCCACCCCAAGTGTCCCTTTTTCATTCACATTCTTTAAATTCATTCATCATATTACACACTTTGACATGCTTCACATAAAAATATAGTTTACTTAGAAATAATCTCTAGCATAATGCACATAACAAGATTCGTAAAGCACACCAATAAGATAACATCATTATCATCTTTCTTCACATAATATGCCTTCATGGCCTCATTAATAAAATATATGTAAATTCATATTCATATACTTCAAATAACCAAAGGTAGACCATACCACTCAAGAACATTTCATGATAAGAGTTAAACAATGTAACCAACTCACCATTTTTCAAACCTTTAAACACCTCTTAATAATTTATCCAACAATTCATCATAAAATATCCCTTAGGGAAGTATCTAAATCACAATATAATTATTAATAATACATAACCCTAAGATATTCTAATCATGCTCATTAAACCCATTTCATAAGCCAAAAATTGATAGAAAGAATACATATTTTAGTTGGGGTTTTGACACTAAAATCATTATTAATCACTAAGAAAAACTCATTTTAATCATTAAAACGTTTTCATACAAAAACCTTACATAGAATCAAGAAACAAAGAAGTTTGAAGTTGAAACCCTTTTTAAAATCATTTAGAAGTGGCTCCTTGAATGAAATGATGATCAAGGATTACTACCATACCTCAATAACAAGAAACCCACTAACATTTTATAAGGAAATACACCACAACCATCCCTCCAAGCCCTTTCTTAAGCCAAGATTCAATGGGGTTTCGGGAGAGTTCTTTCTTGAGAGATACTTTGAATATTTGAATTGAGTGGTCTTGTAAAGGTCTAGGACATAAAAATAACTTGATATACTTTAAAACCCTAAAGTATTAATCCTAGGTTCATAAAGACTTGTGGTGAATTTACAAAACACCCCAAGCATTGCCAATAACTTTTGCAGAACCACCATCGATGAACTCAAGCAACGGGGCGTTGACTAAACGATGGCCTGTACTGCTGGGCATCATTTGGGTCTTGTCACATCCCGAGAGCATACCTTAGAAGATATGTCACTCTCGTAGTACAAAGGGCGTAGTTGACCATCTCTGAGGTCTCATACAAGCCTTTTCCCATCATTCATCGCATATTTATATATGGAAAGTAGTGCAGCATTAAACCTTTTCACGAAAACATTCTATTAGTATTTTAGAAGATCCTTCATATTAAATCAAAGGAAATAATAAGTCTCATATCATCAAGTCTTAGACTCACGAATACTTGCATGATGGACCATACGATCAAAATATAATAGTATATGTCTATTACAATACATATATATAAATAAACTCTTAAGTCATTTATGCCCTCGATTCAAGTAAGAACATACTTCAACTTGCTTGAGTTGTCCTATAATCTAATACTTCGCTCCCAATAAGCACCTTCACCTATGAATCACTTTAGAGTTAGATAAAATATGGAATTAGTAAAAACAAATGTACTAAGTATGACTTAACGCTTAAAAATTATGATAACGGACATTCAATGTACATATGGTCTTTCTTATTAAAACATCATAGTATAAACATAAGAACTATATTTAGCACCTTAGAAACATGTAATAAGATACTTAAGCAATTTATCAAATTTTTGGAGAAACATTACAGTAAGCTAATTCAATGTTAAAGTGAACTGCTTCCATGTTATAGTGAAGTTCTTCTACTTCTCATAGAACAGTTTCTTGCATGCAATCCTCTCACTAAAATCTATCCTTAGATGAACTTATGTAAGGAAAAGAGAGACCTCCCATACACCCTATCTAGGCACACATAAATGATCCTCACGACAACCTATAATGAGATATACACAATTACAATACACCCAAAACACATAACATATATGATATGCATTCACCTCACTTAGGTTATCAAAAGACTTACTTAAGTACTTCTAGTAGAGAATGACTATACACCCTCATCAACATTGCCTAAATAATCCTTAAGACTTCCTAATATTAGATCAGTCCTTATTAATAACTCAACATTCCTAACTAGAGTCATTCACATGATTTTCCTAGGTAAGATATGAAGAGATCATCCTTTATTCCCCCTTCACACTTTAACTAGGAAATCGTTAAAGTCACTATCGATTATGTACTCATTCATACACATGCTTCCTAACATAATTCATTACTTTATTAGTTAATTAAGAGAATTCATTACATAATATACATTCAAGTAATGGTCTTGGAGAAGACGTAGGGACTCACAGTAACATCTTCAAAGCGTATTGTGAAATGTCTAGATAGAATCCCATACCACCACCTAAACTTCATAGAACTTCTCCAATACTAGTAGGTATCCCATATGATGAGAATTGGAAATAACTGAGATAGACCATAGTAGAAAAACATGGAATCCGGAGTGGTAACCTACTCCAATAGAGGGTGTTTTACTTGCCACTGGTAGAACTTGGACACATCCCATGTAGGCCCATGGTTAAGGAATATGAAGGGGTATTTTGTACTCTATCCTCATTGTTAACTAGAGATACTTACCTTACCATACTCAGTCGGTGCTAGTGTTTTTTCTCATAGAGTAATTCAAATTAAGGATCATATGAAGGGGTTCAATATCTAGTTCATAACCCAATCAGCTTCACCCTACAAAAGAGGTTCCCAAGGGCTGCCTTTCAATGTCGAAGAGGATAACTTAATGAATTTCCTAAGGATCATGTCATGTTGTTCCACATAAACAACTTTAATTCCACCATTCATACAAGAAGTACACCATTACGACTTTCGACTTCAAGGATTATAACATTACTACTAGGTTTACAGTTTCACATGAAGGACGCTCTTAGCAACATTCAAGGTCTCTTGTCATTCATACATACAAGACTAAGAGACTTTATCATCCAAAGTCAAGACATCTCGTATTCACATTCATACATTTATCAAATAAGGGACACAATCCTAGTACACAATACACACAAAGACTTCACTTTATCACATAAAGCATATCATTTAAGAAGTACATAGGAATAACCACTATCAACATTAAGTCATCCTATACACTACTATAATATCATCAATAATACCATGATAGACTTAAATAGTCAAGTAAGAATAATCATGCATCAACTCTAGCACTACACACATAAGGACATAGTCATAGTCAAACATGATCACTTAATATCAATATAAGAACACCTACTTTTACATTACTCACATGTTGATAGATATAATCTTACGTCAAATAAATCAACTACACAATTAATCATTGTATATAAAGTATTTTTGACAAAGACATGATCATCATAATACATAAAGTAACGCCGATAAGGCCACGTCATTCACATAGCACCACAACTATAAGTAGACCATACCAATCATAACATAATTAAAGAGCTAAAATACATAAAATATATAGAATTATGTCACCGTACCACCAATCCATTCTCTCCACTTCATTCCTAACTAAATCATCCAATTCAATACAAATAGGCCCTTACCCATGGCCATGATCATCTATTTAATGCATACATCACAATACTCAATGAATCTAAGTCAATTCAATATAGATTTCTAAATATAAGATAGCCTATGCATCAATTTAATATAGTTCTTACATCATTCAAAATCTCATAAAAAACTACACTAGAATTCATAAGTATTAAGACAAGATATCACAAGATCATCATATCCAAAATATAGACAATTTGAAGAGATTATGTTTTGCATAGGTTCATGAAGAATTTACATTAGAATCACCTAATTAACCTCAATTAAATCATAAATCAATTATATAACATCTTTACACCATAAACCATGGCTAGATCATGAAATTGGACAAGTTCATCTTTAGAAGACTTTAGAAAATCAATTTGAAGTTGACTCCTTGATGAATAGAATTTGAAGGATGAAGAATCCATACCTTACTGATGTTAATCAACAAGTTTTATGAAGAATAACCAATGAAATCTTCAATTCAAGCTCTTCCATGAGTTTTGGCTTCAATGGAGATCTAGAAATTTTGGTAGATATTTTATGGTTTTGATTTGGAAGAATAAATTCCTTAGGTGTGTAGGACTTATACAGTTGTTTAAAGTACCCAAAATACCCCTAAGTAACCTCCCAAACTATTATTTGGACTTGGGGTCAATATACCAATTAACTCCTTCGCTTTAAGTGAAGCAGGCGAATTGCAGACCCATTAATGACTTAGCCAAAGATGGACGGTTTGTCCACAAATGGACTGTCCTGTCTAGACGTTATTTTATTATGAGATTTTTCATTGGGAGATTTATCTACCTCGGAAGAGTATTTACCACGGCCTACAATCGACGGGGCGTCGACCAACCTAGTGATCGTCGATTGCCTCAGTCGATTGGGGCTGGTCTTGACTGCCTTAGGCTCTTTGAAGGGTCCTTCCTCAAGGACCCTTAGTTTTTCCTTGGGGACTTCCACCCAAAAGATTCCAACTCGAATATGATCGTATATAAGTTAGGACCTCACATATCAATTTCATCCAAAACGAACATGTAAAACTCGATGAAACATGAAAAGACACACAAGGTCATTTCAAGGCAAACCTTCCGAACATCATGGACGTTCTTTGACGTTTGACCTCCAAACATCAAGAAACTTGAGACACAAACTTTAAAGACCATTATAACTAATATAAGAACCTCATAAGTTTATAACACACAAAAATAAGCACGGAAACACACATGAGGCACAAAGGTGTCTAGTTGTCAAACGTCTTAGTCGTCCCGTTTAACTTCCAATTCACCTTAACTCTTAGAAACTACCTCATTAACACATTATAAACAAATTTAAGACCTTAGACCCTAATAACAACCATTACAGTCTCTAAATTCACCTAACTAAGTTTAGAGGTGTTACATTCTCTCCCACTTGAACAACATTCATCCTCGAATGTCACTTGCCACTCTCTGAACACTTCCAAGAATAGAGATTCAGTTAACAACTCTCAAACATCCCACATAACACATCACACAATACACAATCTAAGAGAAACATCAATTTCACATAAACAAGAGACTCACAACAAAACAAGAAGACAAAAACTCATTGTACAACTAATTATGCCATAAAACTCACATTCTCCATTCAAAATAGCATGAAGTCTTTTTTACATTTATTTTTGTACTCATATACATCAGTTCTATCCATATTCAACAATTTTCAACAACAAAATTATTTATCATTTTCAAAAATCTTACTGTGAGTAGATTTTTCTATGGCAGTGAACATACTTCAAAATTTCAAAAATGCAATATTTACGCAATTGATTATATAAACATGCTAATATGCATGATTAAACCATATAAACACATCTTACAATATAAGCATAACCTCATAAAATGCACAATGGAAGGAGTCAATGAAATTCAATTCCAACTAGACTCCTAAACACTATGCAATCAATACAACAATGCAGCATTCTACTATGATCGTATAGCTCATCTACTCACCATACTCCCCCACTTAGAAAGAACTCATATAACTAAAGAGAGAAGTACAAGAACTTACCTTCATCATCATTTTCTCCCCTATTCCTGAGTGCATATAAAAACCTCTTCTTTGGAGCATCATCTTTCGAAATATTAGGAGCAATTTGCTTACCATCTTTAGCAGGACAATCCCTCACTTTGTGTACATGTTTACCATAACAAAAACAACTCCCAGGACCCAATATGCATAGATCATAATGCCTATTCCCACAAGTAGCGCATGTAGGCTTTCCCTCTTGAGAACCACTACCTCTCTCATGTTTCCCCTTAGCACTCCTAGGTTCATCTTTTCCAGTTCTCTTCAAGTTTCTACAAATCCTACCAAGTTTAGACTCTTCTATGGACTAAGCGTAAACCATGAGTCTACATAGGGTCATATCATCATGTAGCATGGCTGTAAAGAATTCTTCTCCAACTAGGTCAGTGAACCTGGTCACAAACCTACTCATCTCATTCCTAGGTATCGACACTAAGGATGGTGCATATCTAAACAGAATAGAGAACTTCAAATAGTAATCCTCAACAATCATATTGCCTTGTTTTAAATTGTTAGACTCCTCTACCTTTACCTCCCTTCTCTCACGGGGAAAGTACTTTCCTAGAAAAGACACTTTAAATTCTTCCAACTCAATAGGACCCGAATCAACCGGCCTATTATCCTTCCATTGAGTATACCATACTTGAGCAACCTCCCTCAATTGGTATGAAGTGAACTGCGCCTTCTCCCTAGAAGTCACCCCCATGACACTCAACACCTTATACACACCATCTAGGAACTCTTGGGGATCTTCTCCTACCTTAGAGCCAAGAAAGATAGGGGGATTCATCCCATAAAATATCTCAATCTAGATTTAATAGTGCTCTCCATAATATTCACTATTGGCTCAATACCCCTATTCACATGGGTAGTCAAAGCTAGGGCTAAAAGAAGTAAAGCCTCCTTGATCTCCCCATTAGTCATTTCCCAGGTAACCAGCGGAACATCATTACCTTCCTCCACAATAGGGACTCGTGCATCTCTATCACCTTGAGCACCTTCATGAACTTGCTCAACTTGAGGAGGAATCTCCTCATTCACCTCAATCTCCTCAACTCTCCTAGATGGTGTCGTCCTCACATTCATATTCCAAGAAACACAAGGAAAACCGTAAGAAAAAGAAACTCATAACCTTTTACACTACGGCACGACAAAGGAGTAGAAAAGAAGGGAAACTATATAATCCTATAGCCACTCGGCCATAGAAGTATCACGACTCACACCGTTGGTCGAGACTCTACATGACTTGACTTCATGAGGCATATTGATTCCCAATACTACTTTCATAACCTATTCTCTGATACCAAGCTTTTCACATCTCACGAGCATACCCTAGAAGATATGAAACTGTAGGAGTGCAACCGGCGTACTTGACCTCTTGGAGGTCTCATACAAGACCTTTTGCATCTTTCATCTCATATACATAAATGAAAAGTAGTGCAGGATTGAATTTTTCAAAAAAATAAATTCTAATAGTATTTCAAAATATCATTCATTGAAAATCAAAGAAAATACTAAGTCTCATATCATTAAATGTTAGACTCGCGAATTCTTGGGACACGGCCCATACAACCAAAATGTAGTACTACATGTCTATTACAATAGTTCAATATAAAGAAACTCTAAAGACATCTATGCCCTCTATTTTAGTGAGGACATACTTCAACTCGCTTGAATGATCCTATAATCCAATCCTTCACTCCCTATATGCACCTTCACCTATGAATCACTTTAGAGATAGATAAAATATAGAATTAGTACAAATACATGTACTAAATATGATTTTATGCATAAGAATCATGACAACAGACATTTAATGAAATATGCTCTTTTTGATTAAAACATCATATGATAAGAAAAAGAACAATATTTAACACCTTATAAACACATAATATAACATTTAAGAAATTATCAAATATTTGGAGAAACATTACAGTAAGAAAATTGACTTTTATAGCGAACTGCTTCCATGTTACAGTAAAGTTCTTCAACTTATTATTTAACACTTTCTAACATGCAACCCTCTCAATAAAAGATATCCTAATCATAAGAACAACATTTAACACCTTAGAAATACATAATATAACACTTAAGTAATTTATCACATTTTTGGAGAAACATTACATTAATCTAATTCACTGTCAAAGTAAACTGCTTTCATGTTACAGTGAAGTTCTTCAACTTCTTATTGAACACTTTCTAGCATGAAATACTCTCACTAAAACCTATCCTAAGACTCACTTAAGTGAGTCAAAGAAGGACCACTCATACACCCTCTCTGGGTACACCTAAATTATCCTCAAGACCACCTATAATAAGATAAACACACTTACAATACACTCAAAAAACATAACATATATGATATGCCATTCACCTCATTAAGGTTATAAAAAGGCTTACTCAAGATTTATAGAAGAGAATGCCCATACACCTACTTCAAAATTACCTAAATAATCGTTAAGACTTCCTAATATTAGATTATGCCTACCTAATAACTCAACATTCCTAAGTAGAGTCATTCTCAAGATTTCCCGATGTAAGACATTAAGAGATCATCCTTTATGCCCCTTTTACACTATTACTATGAAATCCATAGATTCACTGTAGATTAGGTACTCATTCATACACATTTTTCTTAACCTAAGTCATTACTTCATTAGTTCATTAAGAGACATTCATAATGTAGAGGACAATAAGTAATGGTCTTGACGAAGACCTAGGGACTCTCACTAATATCTTAAAAGCCTATTGTGCAATGTCTAGATAGCGTCCCATACAACCACCTATACTTCATAGAACTTCTCAATACTAGTACGTATCCCATACGATTAGAATAGGCAATAATCAACATAGACCATGGTAGCAAAACATGTAATCCGGAGTGGTAATCTACTTCGATGGACAATGTTCTATTGCCAATGGTAGAACTTAGACATATGCCATGTAGGCACTTGGTTAAGGAATATGAAAGGTGTCTTTTCACTCTAGCCTCATTCTTAACTAGATCTACGTCCCTTGACATACTCAGTTGATCTAGACTGTGTTCTCATTGAGTAATTCACATTAAGGATTACATGAAGGGGTTCCATATCTACTTCATAACCCTATCACCTTCACCTTAACAAAGAGGTCCCCAAGGGATGCCTTTTAATGGCGAACAGGATAGCTTAATGACTTTCCTAAGGAGGATTCATGTTGTTCCAGCTAACTAACCTTAAGTCCACCATTCATAAAATAAGGATACCATTACAACTTTCGACTTCAAGGATCATAACCTTACCATTAGGTTCATAGTTTCTCATAAAGGACCCTATTAGAAATTTTCTAGGTCTCGCGTCATTCATACATAGAAGACTAAGAGTCTTTAGAATCCTAAGTCAAGACATCTCATATTCACATTCATATATGTATCAAGTAAGGGACACAATTCTACTACACAAGACACAACAATACTTCACTTTATCACATATAGCATATCATTTCAGAAGTCCATACGAATAATCATTATCATATTTAAGTCATCCTATGCACTACTATAACATCACCAATAAAACCATCATAAACTCACATAGTCAAGTCAGAATAATCATGCATCAACTCTAAGACTACACACATAAGGGCATAGTGATAGTCTAATATGATAAACCTAATATCAATAGAATAACAAATACTTTCACATTACTCATATGTAGGTTGATGTGATCATACATCACATAAATAACCTACATAATTCATCATTGTATGTCAAGTAATTGCTGAAAAGGTCATATTCATCATAATACATAAACTAAAGCCAAAAAGGCCAAATCATTCACATAGCACCGCCACCATAAGTGGACCATACCAATAACAACATAATTCAAGATCTGCATTATATAAAATAAAGAGAATTAGAGTAGAGTACCACCAATCTATTCTCTCCACTTTAATCATTAGCTAAATCATCAAATTCAATACCAATAGGCCCTTACCCATGGCCATGATCATTAATTCAATGCAAACATATAATATTCAATGAATCTAAGTCAATTTAATATATACGTATCAATCTAAGATAGACTACACATCACTTCAATAAAATTCTTACATCATAGAAAAGCTCATAGAAAACTATATTACAATTCATAAGCATTAACCCAAGATTACTATATCCAAAATTTAGCCAATTTGAAGATATTATGGTTCGCATGGGTTCTTGAAGATTTTAGGTTTGAATCACCTAATTAACATTAATTAAGTCATAAATCAATGATCTAAAATGCTTTATGCAATAACCCATGGCTAGATCATGAAATTGGACAAGTTCATCTATAGGAGACTTTAGAAAATTACTTTGAAGTTGACTCCTTGATGAATAGAGTTTGAAGGAGGAAGAAGTCATACCTTACTGATTTTAATCCACTAATTTGACGAAGAATCACCAATCAAATCTTCAATGCAAGCTCTTTCTTGAGTTTTAACTTCAATGGAATTCTAGAGAATTTCATAGAGATTTTGGAGTTTTAATTTGGAAAAATGAATTCAACTACGTGTTTAGGACTTATATAGTTATTTAAAACACCCAAAATACCCCTAAGTAAATGCCCAAACTCTTATTTGGATTTGGGGTGAATTTACCAGTTCACCTGTAACGACCCGAAAGTACCCCTTAGAACAAGGGAGCACCCACAGTTCGGAATAATACGTACATGACCTTTCGATGGTATTGTACAAGCCTTATCTATCATTCAATACATAAGACATGAAAAGTAGTGCGGAATTAAAAATTTTTGCAAATAAATTAATAAAGAAACATCTTTCATAAAAGCTAAGCATTAATCTCGTCAACATAAGCCAACTAAAAGAACCGACATACATATCTTAGGGACACAACCCTTTACATTAAATTAAAATACATAATACGTCTTTAAAATAGAAACTAAGGAATATGACTATATCTCGAATATATCAGGACATACTTAGTCTTGAGAGAGTCTTTCCCAATCTTGTCTTCTAGTCTTCAAACTTGCCTCCAACCTACACTTATTAAGTATGGAAAAGTATGGCATTAGTACAAAACAATGTATTAAGTATGACATATGCTAAATCATAAAAAGGGACATTTTAGTAAAATAAGATTTCATGCCAAATAATTAAAACTTTCATGATTATAGAGTTATGTAATACATCCGCGGAGTACCCCCAGAAGTAACATGACTTACTTGACCTCTCGGAGGTCTTACACAAACCCATCGTATCATTCATCGCATTGTCATTGTAAATTTACCGGAAAATTTCAAAATTTTTATAGCACATAGTATTCTAGAAATATCACTTTGATATATATATATATATATATAAGTCATAAGAAACATTTAGACTCAAAGTATCTTTTTCCATCATAGACTCAACTTCATAGAATAGATTAGGGACATGTCCCTTTAACATCATTACATAATGTTTAAGCTATTACAATACATTGATTATAAACTTTACATAGAAACTCCTTGGAACATAAGGACTCCTTTCCTTAAGTTTGGGAATCACATATCAATCTCTTCACCATAGAGACATACTTTAAGAATCCATAACCTACAGTTTGTGTAAAAAGGTAGAGAACAATTGTTTTAGTACAAGAATGCACTAAGTATGGAAACCATGTTAAAACATGCATTTAATAAAGGACATTTTACTAGAAACCATATGTCATGCCTTTTTGTTAAAATCTCATAAAACTTTGATATAAAAGACATTATACAATTCACATACTTCATATACACATATTCAATGGTTACACAACAATAAAAACAAAATATTGCATTTAAGGCATATAAGTCACCATTGTACAGTAAGCACCTTTACAATTACAGTGAGATTATCTAAGATTTATAGTGAACTCTCTTCTATTACTTGAATTACTTATCTTCTTATGTAACCCTCTAGTGATGCTTGGTGAAATGTATAGACAATGTCCCATAAAACTATCCAAACTCAACCATCACTTTAAGGCCACTAGGGAATCATGGAAACAACCTTAGTTAACCCAACACATGAATTAATAGAAGCATTTCATATAATAAGATACCTAACACACATTTGACTCAACATTCTTTAAAGACCATATTTATGGACTCATTACAAGAACATATACAAGTCAAGACTTCCGACATAATCATTTAAAGAAAATAGTCACATTAACATACTTGGACTTCACCTCATAAGAACCACATTTCACCCTACTTACATAGATGGACTCATTACAAGACCATATACAAGTAAAGGCTTCCAACATAATCATATCAATACAATAGTCACATTAACATACTTGGACTTCACCTCATAACAACCACATTGAACCCTACTCATAATCATCCACTAAGACTACTTTTGCAATGTACATATGAATTCCCATAAACTCACACATATTATGTAGCCTTAACATATACTTCATATACCAAACATAATACTACAGTCAATTACATATACTTCAAGTAGGACCTTACTCACATAGTCATATTAGAACTTCATATCATACATATCATCACATCTTGTAAACACTAAGACAATGTCATTCAAGAAAAAACATAAACAAAAGCATATACATTAGACCACCTTCTTAGTACTCCCTTTGAGAGCTACTTGTGCAATGCATAGGTGAGTTCAGTACTTTTACCTATCCGAAGTACCTTCCCTTTATCCTAGTTACAGTCCCTTTACTTTACTTTAACTCCATTGTCCAGTTTACATTAGAAAAACTATAGCCCTAACCGACACTAAGACCATGGGTCCTAAACATAGAATTTGGTATTGTAGCGCCTAGTGCCTTACACCAAAGAAACGTGCTCAACTTAGCCAAAGTTGAACATTAACACATGCTAGCATATTAGGTGACGTCACTTTCTAGATCCTATGTGGAAAGTATAGTTTATGGATCTTGGGGGATGTCATGGAAACATCACTATATGCCTTTTGGGTTATGAAGCTATTAACCCCGTGAGGACTATGGTGAACCCTACCTTTCCTCCTTGGGAAGGTGCCACCCCTCATCTACAAGTTCACTCGGTGATAAGCTATGTTCCCTTTATTGAAAAGTCACTATTACATTACTTTATAAAATATAGGCTTAGTAGAGTTAACCCCTCATATACTTAGCTCATTGGTTATAGATGAGAGATCATCAACATACGTCATGTGAGAAACCCTTTAACATGGACATGGCATATCCAAGAACCCTCTAGTGTAGGGTACTCTTGGGAAAACCTTCCAAGAGCATATCTTTTGACTAAATCATAATACATGTTTGTGAGTATACATAAATATGACCAATCCTTTCACATAGCACATTAAATCTACACATGTCCATACATTAATGCATTAGTGTATAAGTGTAACTATATCAGCAATCCTTTCATATAAACACTTAAAGACATTATACACATTCATAAAATAACCATGCATTCATATTCATATACATAGAGAACCTAACCTAGGAACTATGCTATCAAGGAACACATGTGCAATGCATAGACAAGATCCCATAACCTTGTCCATACTAGTACACCTATCAAGTCATCGTAGTTAAGGGATGCATATCATACTTCATAAACATATACTTAACATGGATAGTAGTAGACATTAATGCATATGAGAATTATCCTTTCATTGGACACCTTGAACCTTTACTGCTTGATAAGCATGCATGAGGTGTGAGGGTGTGCACAATGGTCAACATGATCATATAAGGGAAATAATAATAGCATTGACGGAAGCCACCTGACAAAGGCCACAATACACATTAAAGCATAGACCACACACCATATAATAACATAGTAGACAATGCACCATCATTGTATCTAAGACCCCTAATCATGCTTAGACCAACAATTCATATATAGGTTCATAGGTAGGGACCATACTAGACAAACGTATTCAAACACCAACATGTTGACTATACTTAGTCCTAACATAGTCATTTGAACGTATAGGAAGCATCATAAATATAACCTAAACTAGCATAGGAGACTAGGCATAATACTTCACACTGTGTGATCATTATTACCACACTTTCAAGATACAATTGACTTCAAATCAATGATCACAACACATAACATTATAACAATAAGGTAAACACCGCCTCCATAAGTGGACCATACCACACAATGCCATACAAAGCTACATTAACTAGCAATTCTATAAGAAAAGTAGAGAGAATAGGACCAATTAACAATTTCGTCCAAGCTTTGAGCATCATGATCAATTCTCATAATTCAACATAAATATATGTATAAAACAGTATCTAAATGAACCATTACGTGAACGAAATAATACTTCTAACATCATGGTTTCGTGGTCGCATTATGTACATACTTCATCTAGTCTATAGGGAGTAGAGAAATATAGGTCAATTTACCCAATCCCTAAATACTAATCATCATTGATCACTCATTCAACAATTCATATTCAATTCACATTATTATCAATAGAATAAAAATTGAGAATTTGGGTGTATGAATCAACTTTAAAAATCCTTAATTGAATCCTTAGATGAATAGATAACTAAGGATGAAGGATCACCATACCTTATTTATTAAAGATCCATGAGAAATTTTGAGAAGAAACCATGAAAATCCACCCCATAGGATGAACTAGAGTTTTCCCTCCAATTGAGGTTTGAGAGAATTTGGAGAAGAGTGATTTGGGATTTTTAACTTTCTTATTAGGTTTGGGGTTTCGACTTGGAAAAGGGTTTAAATAAGTCATAAAATTAGTTTATAATGGCCGCTTTAAGTTACAAAAACATCCCATGCTTATTGGGATTTTTAGACATGTCAAAATTGACTTGAAAACGACACAACTAGATTTTGGAGTGAGCTGCACGTTGCGAGGAAGACTCCCAGTTCTGCCCCTAATAATTTTTTGGAAAGTGAGGTCCGTGATAGGTGCGATTCACATAGGTCAAGTCATAATCTTGGCTTTCTGTCTTTCTTGGGCAGCCTTTGTCGAATGTTTGGGTCCTCTTGGGGGGCCTTTCGGGTGGTCCCCGGGAGTCGTACCAGGACGATTCGACCCATAACATTTTTATTAAGGAAAGGGTGGAATACACTGCTTCTCAACTACAATCAACACATAAAAACTAGGCAAACAAACAAGGACACTAGTATGTCTAAAAGGCTAACTTTCTAAAGTCTTGGATGTTCTTGAACGTTTGACGTCCAAACTTAAAGAAACTTAACACACTTCCTATAAACATCATTATAACTCATATAAGGACCTCATGAGCCCATGACACACATATACGAACATGAAAACACTTAAGGACCTTAGGTGACTAGTCTTGAATGTCTTGGTCGTCACTTGACGTTTTATTTCCAATTCATCTCAAATAAATTATACATACTATAAAACACTTAATGAACATATTTTAAACCTTTTTAGAAACATGTGAGGCTCTAACCACCTTTATTTCATTTTCGGGGTCGGGAATTCGTCCTCGAATAACACTTCGAACATCTTAAACACATCAAGGACTCAATGAACCATAGACAAGCTCACAACATTAAAAAAATTGTCACATAGAAGTATCTTTACCAAACTTACAAGTAACACAACTCAAGCCGTTTAGCACTTAATGCAACACAAAAATCAAAACCTTTTATTTAATCACTTTCAAAATGCATCACCAACATAGGTTCTTGTCATGTTCATAGGAGGAACATCCTTCTCTAATCATAAAATGGCCTTTTACAATTTACTTTATTAGGAGATCATTATGCTGCCACCTTTTAGTAACACATAAGCAAGTTCAACATCACTTAAGAAGCATTAAGCCCTCATACTTGAATGCACATAACCTTGAGCCAAGTAAATCAACAAGGATTCTTATCATTTAGTCATGATTCCATGAAAGTGATACTCTACCTTACCATGCTTTGTTATGTTTAACGATTAATGTCCTTCTCCTCACATACTTACGTGTCTCATAAGTTTTTACCAAAGCAATGCACAAAGGTCAACTTTACTGTAACATGAGATTTTCTAAACTTTTAACCATGGCATGCTCAAACTTTCATCCTAGTTAAGTCAAAATGGTTATTCACACAACACGCATTCAACAATAGGAAGCAATTTCACAAAATTTCAATTTCTAGCATAACACTAGCTCTCAAAAACATTCATCAACTTGCGAAAAGTCTCACAATTTATAGGCACATACAAGAACATAAGATTAGCATGCCTTCACTTATCAAGAGTGAACCCACAATCATGCTTTCCAAAACATAAAAGCCACAAAATTTTCAAGAGATTCAAGATTTTTCATTTTAGAGGCTTAATTTCTCATTATAAGTGTAGACTTTACACCTCAAAAGTGACTACAACCTTGTTTCTTATCTTATCTGATAAATTCAAATGCACAAGTAGCATGTTATGATTCCCAATCAACATGAGTAAACATGTATTTGATCGTAATATCCTTTTCAACTACTTTAGAATCTTCTGAACACTCTTAAGATAGTGTAAATCAAGACATACCGAAAATATGAATGTCATGCAATTCATACTTTATGCCAAGCTCCTATCTTGAACAAGCATACTAAGCATTCATTAGATTCAAGCTCAAGTAAGAATAGAAGGACAAGTTAGAAATATCTAAAACCTTATTACTCCATCACTATCCCCCACTTAGGGTAAACCCAATTAAGAGAAACTTAGCCCAACCTCAAGAGGATCTAAGTTTATCAACCTTCATCATCATAACTTAAAAGTGATTTCCAACCTAAAAGGCATTTACAGTAAATTAACATAGTGACACAAAAGGCATATAAAATCCTACAATCTAAGCGCTCTATCCCCCACTTGGGGCATGCCTAATTACCTCATCCCCTTAAAACCATGGTCAAGGAAAGTCAAGACCAACCTTTCATACTCTTCACTCAAGAAGGTTTAACATCATTAAGGGTTTTGACTACAAATCGCACATAAAGTAGTCTACTAACTCAATCATAACCATCCCTATAGTCCTAAAACCCGAAGGAAATCCATAACCTACAAGTTAGGTCATACTACCCTACCACATAAGGTCTTCAACAATACCCTTAGTTACAACCTAACAACTTCCTCAATTGTTATACTTAAGATCAATTTGTAAAAATCAACTAACCACTTCTAGGTAGGTCAACATCAATTATCTCCTCCTCATTAATGTGTAAAGGATTCATACTACCCTCTAAGAAAATCTTGGGGCAAATCATAATTCCAACCTATGAAGCATTTATACACATAATAAGTCAACATTTGAACCATTACACAAATACAAAGGGCAACATTGATCACTTAAACATATAAGGGTAACATGCATTTTTATCCATTTACCAACACTTTCTTAAAGACATTAAAAAACCAAACAAATATTTTTAGGCTTAACATCATGGAACCCAGTTAGCAAACATGCCCCATTCCAAAAAACAAAGCTAATTTCGAACTACTAAACGCTTGTTAAGTTAAAACCATATCATAACATAAATTTTCACATAACATGGCATATCACATAGGTCTCATATATATAGCCATAAATGTTATCACATCAACATAAAATCAAAGATTAACCTTCACACATACTCATAAAGCCGTAAACCAAAATAAACATCAAAACTCACATTTTCCTCTTCAAACATAGAGATACCATCTCATCCAAGCAATCAAATCTACGACACATCCAGACAAGAAAATATAAGAGAAATATCTTATATAGTTAAGTTCTATGGCACGACATGAGAACGATGAAGAAGAGAAACTTTGTCTTCCTATAGCCTCCCACCCACATCATCAATCTGTCGCGAGTCACCACTAATGATACGAGACTCTACAAGACATTGAAATATGTGACTTTTAGAAACTTAAACCACTTTTACAACCTCATGCTCTTATATCATTTTTGTTACATCCGGGGAGCACTCACTAGAAGTAACATGGCGTACTTTACCTCTCCGAGGTCTTATATAAGCCCATAGTATCATTTAATGCATTGTCATAGTTAATTTAGCGGAACATTGAAAAATTTTCATAACACATCGTATGCTAGAATATCACTTCACATAAACATAAAATATAAGTCATAATACATATTTAGACTCTAAGTCTCTTTTTCCATCATAGAGTCAACTTTAAGAATAGATTATGGACACGACACTCTAATGTCATAACATAATATTTAAGCAATTACAGTATATTGATTATAAACTTGACATAGGAAATACTTCAAACATAAGGATTTCTTTGCTTGATCTTTGGAATCACATATCAAGTTCTTCACCTTATTGACATCCTTAAGAATCCTAACCTACACTTTATGTAAAAAGGTAGAGTACAATGGTGTTAGTAGAAGAATGCACTAAATATGGAACCATGCAAAAATATGCATTTAAAAAGGGATATTTTACTTCAAACCATGCATCACACTTTTTGTTAAAATCTCATAAAACTTTGATATATTAAGCATTTCACATACTTCATAGAGGCAAATTCAATGGTCACAAATAATATAAAACCACACATTGCATTTAAGGCATATAAGTCACCACTTTACATTAAGCACATTTACAGTTACAATAAGCTTATTTCAGGTTTATAGTGAACTGTCTCCTACTACTTTAACTCCTTATCTTCTAAAGTAACCCTCTAGTGATTATTGCTGCAATTTATTGACAATGTCCCATAACTCTATCCACACTCAACCATCGTTTTAAGACCAATACAGAATAATGCATACAACCTTCATTAACCCAACACATGCATTCATTAGGAAGCATCGTCATATAATTTTAGATACTACTTTTTTCCCCCCCAAAAAAAAACCTTTGACCCAACATTCTTTAGGGACCATAGAGATGGAATCATTAAAAGACCATATAAAAGTCAGAAATTCCAACATAATCATATCAAGGAAATAGTAACAATAACATCTTGGACTTCACCTCATAAGAACCACATTGAACCCTACTCATAATCCCTTCCTTAATATATAATTCATATACCAAACATAATACTATAGTCAACTACATACACTTCAAGTAAGACCTTAGTCACATAGTCATATTAGAACATCACATCATGTAGAAGCTAACATAATGTCATTAAATAGAAACATAAACATATTTAATCACATTAGACCACCTTCCTAGGACTCCCTTAGAGAGGTAATTGTCCAATGCATAGGTGGTTAATTACTTCCCCCTGTCCTAAGTACCTTCCCATAGGTTATCATAGTTAGGGTCCTCATACTTTACTTTAATTCAATTGTCCATTATAAATTAGTGAAACTATAGCCTTAACCAACAACAACACCTTGGGTGATAAAAATGAAATTTCGTGTTATAGAGCCTCATACAAAAGGATTGTGCTCCACTTAAACAAAGTAGAACATTAACATATGCTAGCATAGTACGTGACATCACTTGCTAGATCCTATGTTGAAAGCACAGTATATGGAGCTTTGGGGCTGTCATATAAACATCACTCTATGCCTTTTTTGGGTTATGAGACTATCAATCCCAGGAGGACTATGGTGAAACCTACCTTTCTTCCTTGGAAAGATGCCAACCTCATCTACAATTTAACTCGGTGCTGAGCTAAGTTTCCTTTATTTAAAAGCCATTATTACATTATTTTATAAAAAATAGGGTTAGGAGAGTTAACCCCTCATATGCTTAGCTCATAGGTTATTGATGAGAGTTCATCAACCGAAGGCACGAAGGCATGTGATAAACCTTTTCATATGGACATTAGCATATTCAAGAACCATCTTGTTTATGGTACTGCTGGGAAAACCTTCAAAGCACCCGTCTTTTGACTAGATTATCTTGCATATGTGTGTATACATATATGTGATAAATCCTTTAACATAACGCATTAAAGCCACACATGACCATACATTAATGCCTAAGTGTATAGGTGTAACTATATGAGCAATACTTTCTTATAAACACTTTAAAATATTATACACATTCATAACATAACCATCCATTCATATTCATATTCCTGGAAAACCAAACGTAGGAACTATCCTATCAAGTCACACATGTGCAATGCATAAAGAAGGTCCCACACCCTTACCCATACTAGTACACCTATCGAGTCATCCTAGTTAAGAGATACATATCATACTTCATAAACATATACTTAACATGAACAATAGTAAACATCAGTACATATGAGAATTATCCTTTCATTGGACACCATAAACCTATACTACTTGATAAGAATGCATAAGGTGTGATTGTGTATGTTACGCCCCTTATTTTTTTCTCAAAAATTTTAATTTTATTTGTTTCGAAAAAAAAGAGTTTTTCCAATTAAAATACATTTTTGAAAAGGGATATTATTATTCAGTGTAGGCCACTTGGGAATTGAGTTCTTGGTGCTTCCAAGTCACCTATTTAAAATCCCTAATCAAAGGAAATTTGACTCTATTATTTGTTTATGGTCTGCAAACAAAAAATCAGGGTAAGGAAATTCTGTTGACCAAGGGGAAAGGTGTTAGGCACCCCTCGAGTCTGTGATTTAGCATTGATCGCTTTATTAACTTTGATATGACCGGTGACTTAATTTTGGATATTATATTCTTTAACTTATAATAAAATTTTTTATTAACCCAAATTATTTTAAACTTATTGAAAACTAACTTAGTTATTTTAAATGATCTATTTTTTTTCAGGGTACATAATTAATTTTAAAACTTGAAACATTCCTTTATTTTAGTTTATTTTTATTAAAATTTGGTGTATTTGTGTGTGGGTGTATATATATATATATAGACATTCAATGAATGTATATAAAATATTAATATTTGAAAGGAGACTTTAATGGGAAAAGAGATTTTAGTGTTTGGGTAATTTTAGTGATCTGTTTTTAAATGATAGTTTTAAAATAAGAGGTCAAATTTTAAGAGATTTACTATTAGGTTTTACAAAGGAAAAAATTTTATTTTTAACTTTCTTATTTTTAATGCTACACGTTTTTTTTTAATTATCTTTTGTATTTTTTTAATTAAATTTTTATAGTAAAGTAATAATTTTTAATTTTTGGTTGACATTCTTTTAAACTCACTCTTTATCTTCTTTTTTTTTATTTTTTTTTAAAAAAAAATTACGGTTTTGCTAACTTTTTTATTATTATTTTATTTCTATTTTCCTTTCTTTCATGTATATATTACAGTTTAGGACTCCTCTTTTATTTTCTTTTCTTATACTCTTTTCATAATATTTTCTATATTAATATTATTTGTAGATTAGAGATAATTAATAAATAAACTTAAATTCTCAATTTATTTATCATGGTTGATGAATAGTAAACGATCATGATTGTTATAAAGTTTGATATTGAAAAATTATTATTATATTTGATTTATGTTTAAATATAACCCTTTTTAAATTGGTGTTAAAAGGATGTTATGTTTGGTTAAAAAAATTAGGTGTTCACGATATGCTTCTCTTTGATTGGACACATGAAGAGTTTTCATGCAAAGACGTGAACAATGTGACTAATTTTTTACTGAAATATTTATGCCAAAAATGTGAAAAAATTATAATAGTGAAGAGGTTTTACTGTGTCCTAACTTTTGAAAAACTACCTATCCTAAGTTGATGATAAGGAGTCAGGCGCAGTTCCAATGATTGAGGTAGTCGAGTGAGGTTTTGTCGAGATTTCAGTTCGTAGATCCAGCTATTACATAGAAAAATAAAATTCAAAAGGAAAGATATGAAATCCTATCTACTCCAATAGTGCTAGGTCTTCATTTTTAATTCTCGAATATTGGTTCACCCTCTTTGGCATGTTCGTCAATTCAGAACTTTGCTCTTGACATCTGAGTTTAAGACTAGAAACTTCATGACTTGAGTTCAGCTACTTACATTCTTCCGCATGATACTCTTGAAAACTTGTTTCTTTAAAGGATAATTTTTTTTATTTTTGAACTGCAAAATTGTGCACTATGTAGAAACCTGCACACGAAGTAAAATTTTTAGCCTAGTTTGCACTAGGAAATTTTGTGAGTTATTGATGAAAGCTATAAAGTCTATATCTAGTATAAAAATATATTTTTTAGCCAGACACAAATAATATGAAAAAAGGGAGTTTTGTACCCAAAAAATTGCAAATTGGGGGTATTGTGCCCGTGAAGACAGAAAAAAAAAATAAGGGTTATGTACCCTAGGAACCAGGGGATTTTTTGTGCCCTGTGAGAATAAAAATAAAATAGGGAGTTAAATGCTGTGCCCTATATGCAATCCAGGGTTATTGTTCCCTCTGAAGACATGAAAAATAAAATAGGGGTTATTGTTCCCTATATGCAACCAGGGGTTATTGTTCCCTATATGCAACCAGGGGTTATTGTGCCCTGTGAAGACATAAAAAATGAGAGGGGTCATTGTGCCCTATATGCAATTCAGGGGTTATTGTGCCCTCCGAAGACATGAAAAATAAAATAGGGGTTATTGTGTCCTGTATGCAACCAAGGTTTATTGTGCCCTGTGAAGACATAAAAAATGATAGGGATTGTTGTGACCTATATGCAATCCAAGGGTTATTGTGCCCTCCGAAGACATAAATAAAATAGGGATTATTGTGCCCTATATGCAAACAGGGGTTATTGTGCTCTGTGAAGACATAAAAACATACAATAGGGGCTATTGTGCCCTATATGCAACCAGAGATTATTGTACCCTATGAAGACATGAAAAATAGGATAGGGGTTATTGTCTCCTATATGCAACCAAGGGGTACTATGCCCTGTGAACACATAAAATATAAAATAGGGGTTATTGTTCCCTATATGAAACCAGGGGTTATCGTGCCCAATGAAGACATTATAGTGCCCTATATGCAATCCAGAGGTTATTGTGCCCTGTGAAGACATGAAAAATAAAATAGGGGTTATTGTGACATATATGGAACCAGGGGTTATTTTTCTATGTGAAGACATGAAAATATAGTATAGGGGTTATTGTTCCCTATATGCAACCAGGGGTTATTATGCTTAGTGAAAACATGAAAAATAGGATAGGGGTTATTGTTCCCAATATGCTACCAGGAGTAATTGTGCCCTGTGAAGACATGAAAACATAGGATAGAGATTATTGTGCCCTATATCCAACCAGGGGTTATTGTGCCCTATGAAAACATGAAAAATAGGATAGGGGTTACTGTGCCCTATATGCAACCAAGAGTTATTGTGTCATGTGAAAATAAATAAGGTTATTGTACCCTATATGCAACCAGGGGTAATATTTTTTACTTATATTATTATTATTTAATATTATTTTATTTTATTTTATTTTATTTTTATTAGTACACTGACCAATCAAAAAATAAAATAAAATGCCCCAAATTTCATTATGAAAAAAATAATGCTTTTTATTATTATTTTTGCATATTATATGAGAGACAAGGATTCAAAAACTTACCATCGCGGCGTTTGTCTCTAGCGAATTACCTGCACGATTTGTCTTTATAGCTTTTTCAGCCTACAACTTTATTTCTATGTTTATTGTGCTCAAGCCAAGACGGAATGTCATCATTTGATAAATGGTGGCATTCGTTATTTTTTACCAAGTAAACATTTTTATCTTTTTACTGTCGTCTTATAGTTCTCATGATAGTTTTCACTCATAAGACCCTCTTATATTTTTATTTTATTTTTTTGTAACATACCATTGGCTACAATATCATGTTTCGATCCTTGGAGGTTTGAAATAGCATAATCATTATTTTATTGAGTGATTAGACCGAACCTTAATGAAGGGGTGCCTACGTATCCTCTTAGGAATCAGGTCGAACGTAGTTCTATAATATAAATTTTTTTTTCTTGATTTATTTGTAGAAATATAATTAAAAAATTTTAAAATAAATTAGTTCATGTTTTATAGTGCCTTGACTTTAGTTAGTACCAAGGAATTAGTATTATACATATGAACCACATCAACTACTTCAAACAAAATTTGATGTTCAACTTTGAGTTAATGATATAGTTTCAAATTGTTCATCAAATGTTTTTATCTCAAATATTGATTAAGTTAATTACAACGATTCAAATTCACTTTATCGTGCCAAAATTAAGGGATAGATAGACTATTTGTGTCCTCATGTTTTAAATACACTCTCAAAATGAAGTTCTACTTACACCAATATGATTAATTTAGATCGTAGGGCATTTTTGAAATTCACTCACACTCAGAAAGAGATCAATGCATGGTGAATATCATATGCTTTACCCTCATGGTAAGCATCACTTAAAGTGAGAACATAAAAAACGAGATCAATTAAGAATTGTAATTGACTTGTAGTGTAGTATTAGGGGAAAAAAGTAGATTATTAATTCGAGATACAATGACTATTTTCTCCTTTAAAAATTTGCACACTGCTTTCAATATGTTTTTCTCATTTTTGCATTTGACCTTTGTTTCTTGAAGGTCTTTTTTCATTTTTTTTATTGTATCTCCTTTTTATTTGGAGATCTTTTTTCATATTGTATTTAATCTTTTGTTTTGCCCCCCTCTACCCAACCTTAGGTGTGGAGGTTATTGTAAGCTATTTCATAGTCGGCTCAAGGAGGTGAGAGAAAGGGATTAGGCATTTATACACTAAAAAGTTTATCTGCTAAGGATGTTAATTCAAATAGAAAGCTTTTCAGGGTCGAAATGGGAGTTGTCTGGATAACATGTTCATCGGGTATTCGGCGTGAAAGGGCACAATCGATTTAAAGAAAGCCTATAACCTTTATCAATTAAATATTTCTCAAAATTTTATTCTTCAACCAATATTCGGGCCAAATTCTAAATTATCAAAATAAGTCTTTGAATTTTACGGCTAAAGATCCACCAAACAATGCATTTGAAAATTAAGGACGGTTTAAATCTATTTTATCCAAACTTTAAACTTGATGATAATTTCTCAAAAGTATGACATCAATTATATTGGATAGCCCAAAGAAGTCTATAGGTCAC